>PVIJ01002164.1:51436-169618 GCA_004024925.1 Scalopus aquaticus | reverse complement strand
GGGGGAGGGGAGGATAAGGGCACAAAATGGAAGAGAGGAGAATACAGGGGACCATGGAGAGGGATCACAGGTGAATTGGTGGTGGGCTGCCCAAGGGAAATACAAAATGTAAAAGACATAAATAACAATAAAAAAAATAAATGGTGCTGGGAAAACTGGACAGCCACATGCAAAAAAAATGAAGCAAGACTACTACCTCACACCCTGCACAAAAGTCAACTCAAAATGGATAAAAGACCTGGATGTAAGACCTGAAACCATAAAATTTATAGAAGAAAATATAGGCAAAACTCTACACGACACACATCTCAGTAAAATCTTGAAAGACACATCCCCCAAAGAGAAGGAAGTGAAGGACAAGATAAACAGATGGGATTACATCAAAATAAAAAGCTTCTGTACAGCAACAGAGACATTACCCAAAACTAAAAGACACCTTACTAACTGGGAGAAGATCTTTGCACACAATACAACTGATAAAGGACTAATAACAAAAATCTACAAGGAGCTCACACAACTCAACAAAAACAAAGCCAACAATCCAGTCAAAAAATGGGCAGAAGAGTTAAAAAGATACTTCTCCAAAGAGGAAAAGCAAATGGCCAACAGGTACATGAAAAAATGTTCAACATCACTTATAATCAAGGAAATGCAAATCAAAACCACTATGAGATACCACCTCACACCTGTAAGGATGGCACACATTAAAAATACAGGCAACAACAAATGTTGGAAAGGGTGTGGAGAAAAAGGAACTCTTCTACATTGCTGGTGGGAATGCAAACTGGTCCAACCACTATGGAAAGCTGTATGGCGATTCCTCAAACTGCTAAACATGGAGCTTCCATACGACCCAGCAATACCACTTTTGGAAATCTACCCAAAGGACACAAAAACACTAATTCAAAAGGATACATACACTCGTATGTTCACTGAGGCACTGTTCACAATAGCAAAGGTATGGAAGCAACCCAGATGTCGAAAAACAGATGATTGGATCAAGAAGATGTGGTACATACACACAATGGAATACTATTCAGCATTCAAAGAAGATAAACACATGCAATTTGCAGTGACATGGATAGAATGAGAGGGTATCAAACTCAGTGAAATAAACCAGAAAGAAAGAGAAAAACATTGAATGGTTTCACTTATAACAGGACTATAAGGAAACCAAATAGGAGAGAGACACTCAGCAGGTCGGGGGCGGGAGGGGGGGTGCGGGGGCTGGAGGATAAGGGCACAAAATGGAATACAAAAGAACACAAGGGACCACGGAGATAGATCACGGGTGAATTGGTGGTAGGTTACCCAAGGGGAATACAAAATGTAAAAGACATAAATAACAATAAAATATATATATATATATATATATATACATATATATATATAAAGGAGTCCACTTCTGAAATTCTATTTTAAGAAATAATACAAAATACAGAAAAAGTTTTAAAATGTTTTAGTATTTTGTATAATAACTAAAGGAGGATACCTAAATGTTCAAAACAGAATCTAAGACAAAAATATTGTAATATATTCACCTGGCCAAGTATTTTGCAGTTATTACATTTTTATAAAGGCTAAATAACAAAATGGAAAATGCTGAAGTTATAATGTAATCTGGAAAAATGAGGTATATTAAAATGATATTCAAGGAATAATCAAATTATATAAAAAGCTGTAAGTAAAGAACATTGCTGTCAAGGACTTAATTGTGTTCTCCCCACCACCCCTCAATTTATATTGAAATTCTCCCTCTCTACTGTTTCAGACTGTGACTGTTTTTGGAAAAAGGGTTAAAAAAATTAATTTAGTTAAATAAGGTCATTAGGATGGGTCCAGGTGCAATCTGTTTGTTGTCCTTACAAGACAAGGAAATGTGGACACAGGCACAGAGGAAATATGAAATGAAGATACAAGAAGAGAGACATCTAAGAGCCTGAGGAAAAAACAACCCTGCCAACACCCTGATCTTCAACTCGTAGCCTCCAGAACCGTAAGGGGGGGAAAATTCTGTTGTTTAAATCACTCAGTTGGCAGTTTCTGTTCTGACAGCCCTAGCAAAATAATATACAACACTCAAAAGTTATCCTTAGGGGGAAAAAAAAGTTATCCTTAGGAAAAAAGATACAAACATAGCAAATATAACCAATTGGTTATCTCTGGCAGTAGTAGTAATACTTAATCTTACTGTTTCAAATTTTCTATAAATAAGATGATTACTAATACAATGGAAGCACATTTTCCTTGTTTTAAAATTTAGATCTGTCTGACCATACCACTTGCCATATTAATTATCTACCATTTTTTACTTTTCTTTTTACCCAGCTCAGACTCCATAGTTCCTCATAAATATCACTCCTTGGCAAACATTTCTTTTTTAAATTGAAGTATAATTGACACATAAGATTTTATTAGTTTCAGATATACAACATGGTGATGTGATATTTGTATATATTGCAAAATGATCACTATAAGTCTAATATTTGTCATCATACATAGTTACAAAATATTTTAGGGGGAGGTCTTTCTTAACTTGCTTCTTTTATCTGGTCAAATCTGTCAAGGAAAGTCTCAGTCCTAATATTAATTAATGCCACTTACTCACTTATACCATGCTTATTATAGCAGCTGATTAGTGCTAAAGAAAAACAAATGCTAGTTTATAGTTCTCACATCAAACTCATGGCACTAATTATCAAATGCCACCAATAATGCCCAGAAATCACACCACAATTCCCTACTATGCTTGCTTTTCTGCTTTCAAAAAAAAAAAAAATCATTATTTTTTCTTCTTTACTCCAAACATTCCTTCCCTAACTTTCTCTCTTGAAGGATGACCTTAATTCAGCCTTCATTGAGAAAACAGAAATAAAGGATAGAAGACTTTCATATGCGACTTGTTTTTGGAAAGTATAGCCTTGATTTTGTTTGGCAGTATGTCTCCAATGGATAGTATAGTAGTAGTATTCAGATAATGTTTGGTGAATGAAAGAATGAATCTACTCCCTAATTTTTCTATCTGATTTCTCTCCTGTTACTGTAGATAAAATGTATGTTTTTATCAAAAGTCAACCGTCCCTTTTTGCTCCAGATCCTATTTCCTCTTGTCCTCTTGAGGACTTTGTAAATACAGTTAACCTTTGAAAAATTCAGGGGTTAGGAGTACTGACCCCCCCCCCCAACAGTCAAAAATCTACCTAATTTTTGACTCTACCCCAAACTTAACTATTAATAGCCTGATGCTGCACAAGAGGCTTACCAATAACAATTGACTAACACATATTTTATGCTACATGTACTATACACTGTATTCTTAGAATAAAGTGAGATAGAAAAAAGAAAATAATAAGAAAAAATACATTTACAGCACTGGACTGTATCAATACTGAAAGCTTACATCACCTGTTATAATAGAAACTGTTGTGAACATTTTATATCATCTGTTCACAAGAAAATCTGCGTATAAGTGGACCTGTGCAGTTCAAACTCATTTTGTTCAAGAGACAACTATATTCTCTTTCTAATAAAGAATTTGCATCAGATTCTTATTGCGCCATTGTCTCCTTATCAAAACAAATATACATATAAAAAAATCTAAACAAATACCCTCACCCCACTACTCTTAATGCTACATATATCCCTCCCACTATATTCTTCTGTTTTTCTGCTTTCCTCAACAGGAAAACACATTTTAGGAGTTGTCACTGCCTTATCATTTCTTCATGCTATCTCCTAATTAAAATAGTGTTTTTCCTGCTCACAACGCAAGTTGAGATTACTCCCAAATTCATATTGCCGTCATTGGTCTCTTCTTGGAATTCCACACTCAGATGATACAACTACTTACAGGCTATCTCTATTTCAAACTTAACAAGACTGAAACAGAATTCCACCTTTGTCAACCTTTTCATCTTTCCAAACACAAGCAAACAGTAACTCCATCATTTAAATGCTCAATTAAAAAATCCTTGAATTTATCCTTGATGCAACTATTTACTTCATACTCACAGTCAATTCATCAATAAGTGCCAATGGGCAAATCCACCCTATTACTCACACGCTCTAGTTCAACAGACATATTAAAAAACTGTGCTTAAACATAAGGTAAAGCCTTGAGATAAGTATTTCATTTACCTCAAGAACAGAGTAAAAAGATACTTACTGTTAGGCTGCTTAGTCAAAGAACTAAAACGGATCAGGAGTTAGGAGGGTTGGGATTTATCCCTGGATCCACCAATACCTTGCTCTGACCTTTGGTAAGTCAGTTTCTCAGTTAGTTTCCTCATTTGTAAAAGGCGGGTGGGAAGGAAGGGGAATACTTAATTACCCTATAAAGTTCTGAGACTTTTCACTATTAACAAAATGGCTACATATAAGAAAAGTAGAATGTATACATACTATTTATTTTTCCCTATTAGACTATCTTGGGGTTAGATAGCACCTCATAGCAAGTACCACAAGTATAATTTAACTAATTCTCAATATTTGCAGAAATAAAGAATACAGGTATATATTATGGGTCCTTGTACATACTGAATAAAAAGAGTTTCCAACTAAGCAGGTTAAACTATAAAATCAAAAGATACTAAAAATCCATCACCGTGGTATTATGAACTGTGTTGTATCTCCCTCCTATCCCCCACCAACCCCCTTTCTCATCTTGAAGTCCCAATGTATTTGGAGGACAGGACTTTTAAGGAGATAACTGAGGTTGAATGAGGTCATAAGAGTGAGACACTAATTAATTAAGACTGGGGTCCCTGTAAGAAATATAACAGAGCCCTCCCTCCCCCTTACCTTCACTCTAACCCCCATCTCCTTACAAACACATACAGAGAGAAAGGTCAGGTGAGAACAAGGTAGAAGGTCCCTTTGTTATGGGTCCCATGCGCGCACCTGTAAGCCCAGGAGGGAGGCCTCACCAGAACCCAACCTTGCTAACATCTTGATCTTAGATTTTCAGCTTCAGAACTGTGAGAAAGTAAGTTTCTCTTGGTTTAAGCTACCCAGTCTATGGGACTTTGTTATGGCAGTGTGAGGATACACATGGTTACAGGACAAATGAGGCTGCAGCAATTCTTTGAGAGGATCTCACACGACAGTGAGTTTCCAAGTTGCCCCAAAGAACTTTTACGACAGTCTGAATGCTGGTAAAAGAGAGAAAACAACAACAACCAAAAACCTAAAAACTAAAAAATAACAACACTGAACTGGAAGTAAACATTTATCCTGTTATTTCAACAATGTGATCTAAAAAGGGGAGAGTCCATGTTCCTTGCCCCACCCAATGAAGGGTGGAGCTGAGGACTGAGAGACTGGAGGGAGAAGACTTAGAGGAGGCACGTGGAAGAGAGACAAGTGTGAAGAAGTTGAGCTTGCTTTTCAGCCTTAGATAGGCCCCAGGGACTTGGGGGACACGTAGGAGACACTGAAAGAGAAAGAGATGTGGGAGGTGGCAATGGCAGCTTTTACATTGACTATCATTTTATTTTGCTCCTTTTCCTCCAGACTTGCCTGGCCCCTTCTGCCCCTTTCCTATGGTTTCCACCTGACGGTGCCTTAGACTTGTGGCAGGTTTTCCGGCCTCAGTGGCCCCATTTTGGGCCAACCCTGTCTGGCTGGGCATTTATACATGAGGGTATGGGTAACTCTGGATGTTTTGTTGGAAACAATTATCCTTTCTTCTCTCTATAGAACACTAATTTTATTTTATTTATTTATTTAATTTATTTTTTTACACTGCTGAGGGGAGCAGCGGGCAAGGCAGGAGAGGTCTGCCACGCCATGTGGGATTCTCCCCGGCTGGGCGTCGAACTCGCGTCACCGCTGCCAACAGCTCCACAGCGCAGCGCTTAACCGCTGCACCACCGGGGAGGCCCGAACACTAATTTTATTAAAGTTCTTTTCTAAGGAAGGTCTTACACACTAAGAGTATGTTTTGTCTTTACATGGCAGATGGCAGAACCTATTTAGAATGTGCAAGGTTTGGGGGTCCTGAGGAGATCCTCAATTTGCCTGATAACAGTATGAATCTCAACTATTTTCCCTTAAAGACTTTAAGCAAGTAACTTAACTACACTGAGCCTTTATTTTCTTACCAGTAAAATAGGGATAATGCCTAAAGCTACTTGCTTCGCTAGGTTGTTGTAAAGCACACATGAAAAATGACTTTAAAGGTGCATAATACATATATCTGTATTAAAATATAATATCTATATTAATAGGGGTTAAGGGAAAAATTTGTTTATTACCGTTCTCAGAAGGAAAACACAGATCCTGAATATAAAATGTACATTACTTCTCTTATTAGGAAAAAGCAGCATCAAATAGACTTCTGTGGTAGTGAGAGTCACGATTTGAGTAATTATTCTAATGAATATCTGTTAAAATTACTTCCATTTTGCCTCTTTTTTGGCTTCTTATGGTTGACTGAGATCTTTAAAAATTACGACAATGCAATCTTCTTGGGGAAGTGAAATTACTTGCACTTGTCCCAAAGACAGTAGTGACACAGGGATTGGAAAAGGTAGAATAACCTAAATCCTCAAAATGGATTCGACCTAAAACACTAAGAGAATAGTCTCTGGAACATCCTAGAAGATACACTTTTGATTTCTGAGAAAAGGACACAAGAGACCAGTAATTGCTAAAGAATACCATCCAACAGAACTTTCTGCAATAATGGAAATGTTCTGTATCTGCATATTCAACTGGCATCTACTGGCTATGCAGGATTATAAATGTGGCTAGTGTGACTGAAGAGTTGCATTTTTAATTGTACCTCATTTTTATTAACTTCAAATAGACACAGATGGCCAGTGACTACTGTACTGGACAGTGCAGAACTAGAAAATACAAAATTTCTAGTATTTCTGGAAATCATTAAGAGGAAGGTAATATGTTGGAGGAATAGCTATAAGGGTATGGAGGTATTCTTTCAAAATATGGTGAAACAGTCATAATAGGCCACCACTTAAAGCAAGAAAAAAGTGGGAAAATTCTTCATATATTACATTAAGATAAAAATCAGTTATAAAATTATCACTTGTATCTTAACAATAATTATCATTAATAACATACAGCTATTATTTTTAAGTGTTTACTATGTGGCAGATATTATTCTAGGTATTTCAAAAACAGCATCTTGTTGAATCCTGATACAACATAGTGAGATACCATTACCCCTCCTTACTAATGAGGAAATGATAGCCAGAGATGTTAAATTAACACTGAGTACAAAATTGGTGATCTGAACTCAAATCACACTTTTAACTCTACTTCCTCTCTCTGTTAGAAACAACAACAGGGCCTCCCTGGTGGCACAGCGGTTGAGCGCTGCGCTGTGGAGCTGTCGGCAGCAGTGATGCAGGTTCGACGCCCGGCAGGGGAGAATCCCACATGGTGCGGCAGACCTCTCCTGCCTCGCCCACTGCTCCCCTCAGCAGTGTATTTCTGATCTGCCTGTTCTGCTCCCCACTCTGTCTCTGGTGAAGCCTCTAGCCACTCCACACCTCTGGCCTGTACCCCAGCTGTATGTATAAATAAATAAATCTTAAAAAAAAGAAACACCAACAAATTCACAAACAGGGAACCTTAACAATGTTTCTAAAATAAAATAGCCCTGCTTGGGGATAACTACAACCAGCTGTGAATGTAGGTATCTTACCCATTTTACCACAGTAAAAACTGAAGCACTGATGCTTGTTAACGTGATCTGAACAGTGAATAAGATTAGGCATGGTCTAGGATTTGATTATGTAAAACTAGATGTTTTAAAAATACACAGAACTTGGAAAACAGAAAAGTAGTATGCAAGTTTACATGCACATACCAATGAGAGAGAATGGGGAGGAATGGGAGAAGGAACCAGGAGAGGGATATTTCCTCCAGAAACAGAAACTAGAAACTAGAATAAGAAAGCATCAAATGTACTTTTAAAAACCATTAAAACAATACAGAATTCCTTTGGAGTTAATTAGTAGCTGTGCTTGTGATAAACCATAATCCTATGCTGATATGCGTGGAAATCAAAACAGAAAGGCTGTAGGTAGATACTTGTTCCACTGTGGTCATGGAGTATAAATTACAGGGGAGGCAGGAGCTTGAGGATTACTTTGGGATGTGCCACTGATTAGGTACTCTTCCTTATTAGCAAGTATTCCTAGTGCCTTTCAGCTGATTTTCTACCTTCAGCACTCCTTCATTTACTGTACTTTATTCAGAGATAAGTGTAATGAGATGGTAATATTCATCTGGGATGATCTGTCAAAAGAGGTGGGGGAGGGGAAGAAAGCTAGGCAATCCCTTTCTCAAAGAGAGCAGTAAATCCTGTCATGTGGTTGTAGCAGATGTGAACAAAGAAGATGGAGCAGTTCTCTCCTTGGTGACTATCCCACACCCCCCTTCCCCCATAGCAATTATACATCTCGGTGTGTGTGCACACACAGAAAAGAACCCCAGAGCACACTAGTATTTCCTGTAACAAGCAAAGGAGTGGCAATGGCTAATGAAAATGCAAAGAAGACATAACTCTCTTTGTCTCAGGCAGTCTTAAAATCACACTCACACACACACACACACACACACACACACACACACACACACACACACACCACACTCTCCAGAGGCTTATAGAGGTGTGATCCAGAACAAAGGGCAAGCTAATACTGTTTAGAATTCTTTGCTTCATGCTTCTTGAACACAGAAGATGTTTAGTGGTACCAATGGTGCAACATCATACTTCCTGGCACACATATATGGATCTCATTCATAAAATAAGTAATGCTGTACCACTGCCCCGCCCCCCGTCATTATCATCATAATTTCAGACAGTATACAGAACGAAGGAGAGATGACAGTACTGGATGATCTACTCTGTTGATCAAAACTCTTCAGACGTAGAGCTTTATGTTCAATCTAGGTCACGTACTCTGAATGAGATATAGGTGCAATTCTCATTTAAAGAAAAGCATCAAGGATAGTGAGAATTTAAGAAAGTGGAGAGATTTAACTAGGAAAAGAGAAATCTCAAGGTAAATATGAGGCCTGTTCTCAAATAGGATTGTTCTCATGCTGAGGAGAGATGAAATTTGCTTTACTCAGTCATTACTTAAAGAGCGAGAACTAGAACTAGTGGGTGGAAAATATAAGTAAATAGGTTTCATTTCATCATTAGGAAGAATGCTGCAGAGGTATCCAACAATGACATGAAGTCTCTGGAAAGGGAAGGTATGAATCTGTCATCATTGAGGGTATGGAAGCAGAGGTAAGATAACCTTTTGGAGATGTTAAATCATGAGAAGAAAGAGGGAAATTGGATTAGGTAACCTTTAAAAGTCCTTCCCAATCTGAGATCTTATAATTTCACAGGGATATGCAATTTCTGGTTTCATCATTACAATACTGTGCAGCTTTAGGTTTGCAGCATGGAATGAATGTATGTGTGTATATATGTTTCTCTCTGAAGGCTTACAGAAGTGTGTGTGGTAAAGGACAGAAGAAATAACAAAAGCACCTTCTTTCCCTTCTGCTTCTGTATGTACCACTTACTGGGACTATGGCAGGCACTGTACATACCTTATGGCTAGCCAGGATACCGTGAGACTCTCAGCCAGCATAATCTTTAGTTTTTATTTTCCTCATTTATAAAATGAAGATATTGCATTTCACTCATGATCTGTAAGGTCCTTTTAAGTTCCATTATATTATTAGGTTATGGGACAGTAGCAGCAGGGCCCAGTTCATATACACTACATTTTAAC
The DNA here is from genome assembly GCA_004024925.1 of Scalopus aquaticus. Taxonomy (NCBI): domain Eukaryota; kingdom Metazoa; phylum Chordata; class Mammalia; order Eulipotyphla; family Talpidae; genus Scalopus; species Scalopus aquaticus. The sequence continues at coordinate 159,854 of PVIJ01002164.1, read as the reverse complement.
CTGGTAAATACTCTGAAAGACCTTTCTTCTTTGAAATAATGAACAATGTATACTGAACTTTATTTTATACAGTAAATACAATCCTCAAAAGTGTAAATGGAATTTTTAATAAAAAATGAAGTGTATTTTCAGCACAAGATGGTTAGTTAAAAGAAATTTTTATACAAATTAAGTTCAATGTGTGCTGCAAAGTAACTTGTTCTATAAACTCAAATTTTATATATTGAATTTTCTCTTACACCACTTTGTCTTCCTCTCAAGTCAACTATGTCAAAATCACACACTGGAGTCTTTTCCTTTTTGTTGGGTAATCAGTCTGTGGTAGAAACATAGAATTACAGGTTTGGAAGGGATGTTAAAAGTCATTTAGTTCAATGCCTTCTCCTCCTCCTGTCTCCAACCCCACCAACACTAGTCAATGCTTGCATCTTCTTTCTAACATCTCTACAAGTCTCACACTTTCAGGGGTGAAGATCTAACATTTCCCTTCCATTCTTGGTAGTGGATCTTAGAATTAGGGAAGTGATTCTCAATAATTTTCTATCTCAATAACCATGGTGGAATCCCAGCACATTTCCATCAGTAAAAAGAGTTTCAAATACAATCAGATTTTAATAGAGGCTCACTCTAGAGAACAAGATGGTAATGGAAGGGAAATATTCCCCTTTCACTTGGTATATCTCTGTAGTTGATTTTTCACAATGTATTTATATTATTTTAATACATATATACACACAATATTTTTTTTAGTGTTCTAAAGGGGTGATAGGTTTCTTCCCCCTAAAGGAATAGAGAAAAAAACCAGAATCAAGGAAATGTTGTATGTAGTGATTTGACAACTACATGATTATGATATATTGATATACTGGCTGGGAGGGAGGAGGGGAAGGTGTTAAATGCCCCTACACCTCCTTGAAAAATCACTGCAAATCTCTATCTCAATTGGGTAAGCTGGTTATTCAGGCATTTAAAGACAGATTTCTATGTAGAAGAAAGTTAACTGCTTTCTGGTCTCATCAAGGTTAAACTCAATGACTGTGTAATATATCGCACTGAATAATATATCTGCTTCCTTTTTGCCCCACATTTTCTCTCCCATCTGCCTAATCCATAGTATGTTCTAGTTGGACACTATATCTTCCAATATTATTCTCGTATGGTTTGTTCATTTTTTCTTTATCATAACAGGATAGCATACTTCCTAATCTCCCAGAGAAGTTACCTTACTCCAAGCATGAGGGTGTTTTTACCAAATAGCCCTAGATTTCCTTCCTCTATTATGAATATAATCCATAGTCAGATAGCCTTCGTTCAGATTTTGTTCTATCACTTATTAGTTGTATAACCTTGGTTAAGTAATTTAATCTCCTGTGTTTCAGCTTCCTTATCCATAAAATTAAGATAATAACAACAAATTACTCCTATAGTTGCTGGGAAGATTGCATGGATCACATATAAATCACTCAGAACAGTACATGGCACAAACACTCAATGTTAATTTGTATTGTTGCTTCTTTTTCCATCATCATCATCATCATGCCCTGCTACCTCTTAGGAAATGATCTTACTATATATATAGGTGCAAAGTGTTTACTTGACATTTTCTTTTCATTCTATTTCTATGTTCCTTATTTTTAAAAAATTTCCAAGTTTTAATATTAATTTGACACTTGTCATATCTATATAACTTTGGGTGTACTTTATCACACCTCATGTGCACATGCTTCACGCACCCTCCACCAATATTCCTGTGACAGAGACCTCTCCCCTCCCTTGCACCTCTCCTTCTTCCCCCAACTCCCTCTGATAACACTGGTCAACAGTGAGATCATTACTGACTTAAAAAGGCCCTAATCTGTAGTATCTTGGTGAACCCTGAAAATTATTTATTAGCTCTTGTTTTGAAGATATTTCATATCATTCATTTTATATGTTTCATCGTGTAAATTTATCCAGTAGGACTGCAACAACATCCTAAATCAGCCTAGAATGATGTAACATTGCATCGCATTGCATAATTCCATCATGCACACATCATGCAGAGTTGAGTGCAGCATTTTCTGATGCAATGCAATACTACTGCCAGGTGGCTGCTGAAGTAAGCTGATGTCAGCAGTGCACTATAGAAAGCCCTGTCAGAAAGGTTGAGCACTGAAAATATATCAGACTTTGCGCAAGACAGTTGAAGTTACTGTTTCATAGAACTGTTATTATTTTATCCATTTAGGCACAATATAGAACAGTAATGCCTTGAAAGTGTGTTAATAGCATGAACAGTTTCTGCTCTATTTGTGGGGAAGTGACATTTGCCAACCAGAAGAAAAGTATCACTCCTCAAGTGAAGAAGGCTTATCATCTTTACTTCGGATGCAAGGTTGGTGACCAAGACAAGCTTTGGGCCCTGCATATATGCTGTGCTACATGTACAACAGAGCTTTCACAGTGGTTAAATGGCAAAAGACCATCAATGCCATTTGCAGTTCCCATGGTGTGGAGAGAGCCAAGCAACCACATAAAAGACTGTTACTTCTGCTTGGTTCCTCCTCTTTCTGGCGGTATAACGAAGCAAAAGAAGTCAGGAATAGTCTACCCAAACATTCCAACTGCATTGAGATGACTGGTTCAACAACCTGCTGCAGGGTGATGCGAAACAAGCATGGAATGCTTTTCGCCTAGTGTCGACAAACTTTCTTGGAAATGTTAGGGCAGGAAACTTCAAGGAAGTAGTAGAAGACATGCTGATGCAGTATCAGAAACTTGGCTGCATTATGTCTCTAAAGATCCACTTCCTTCATTCCCATCTGGATTTTTCCCTGAAAACTGTGGTATGGTTAGTGATGAACATGGCCAACGTTTTCATCAAGATATTGCATCAATGGAACAAAGATACCCGGAAAAATGGCCCACTACAATGCTGGCTGACTACTGCTGGACACTCCCCAGAGATGTTCCTGAATAGCTGTACAAGAGACAAGAGAAGAAATCTAAGAAGTAGTCTATGACTTGATCTTTTACAGGTATTAAATGTAGGCCTATTATTATTGGCATGCATTTCATGACATAAACATCCATTACTGCAGATTACAAAAAAAACTAGAACCAAAATTAGAATTTGACTGTCATATTCATGTTGAGCACATACAAATTGATAGGAAATGACTAATTTTATTTCAGTAACATGATTTTTGTAAAAATTTGTTGACCAGTGATTGGCATCCATTTTGTGATGTGAACATCAATTTATTGCAGATTACAAAAAAAAACTAGAGCCAAAATTAGAATTTGACTGTCATATTCGTGTTGAGCACATACAAATGTGCTCAAATGACTAATTTTATTTCAGTAATATGACTTTTGTAAAAATTTGTTGACCAGTGTAACCAGTATATTTCAGAGTACATGAATTATTTTTGCTGTGCTTTACCGGCATGCAGTTTATTTATATTCTACAAATAAGTGAGATTATTTGGTGTATCTTTCACTTTCTGACTTATTTCGCTTAGTATATAATCACCTCAAGATCCATTCATTTTGTCCCACAAGGCACTATTTAATCCTTTTTGATAGCTGAGCAGTATTCATTGAGTATATATTCCACCATTCCCTTTTTTAAAAAATATACCTTTGGGGTTACATTTTTTTAAAAATTTTGTTTCTTGCTTTAATGGTTCTTTTTTTTTTAAAGATATATTTATTTATGCATACAAGAGCTGGGGTGTAAGCCGGAGGTGTGGGGGTGTGACAAGATTCACCAGAGACAAGAGCGGGGAGCAAAACAGGCAGATCTACTGAAATACACTGCTGAGGGGAGTAGCAGGCGAAGCAGAAGAGGTCTGCTGCACCGCCATGTGGGAAGCTCCCTGGCTGGGGATCCAACTCGTGCTGTAGTGGCTTCAGATAGCTTAATAGTGCTGAGACTTAACCCCTTGCACCACCATGGAGGCCCTTGGGGTTACATTTGTATTCCTCCATATGTGCATGTTTCACCTTCCACCAAACCATGCCCATACCCCATCTGCCTCCCTCCTCCATCACTTCTCTCTTCTTTGTTATCTCTGGTAACCATTATATTCTTTCACAGAGTTCAATATATGTTCCTATCATATTTTGCCTCTGTATTTTTTTATTTATATTCCACAGATGAGTTAAACCATCTGATAGCTTTCACTTTTTGACTTATTTCATTTAACATAATTACCTTACAGTCCACCCATGTTGTTGAAATGGCAAGAGTAAATATATATACATATTTTGTCCATTGTGTATATATCTTTATTTGCTCACTCGTCATTGGGGACTTAGGTTGTTTCCATAGCTTAGCTATTTCAAATTGTGTAACAATGAACATAGGAGTGCAGATATCCTTTAGAACTAGTGTTTTTATATTCCTTCATTAACACCTAGGAATGAAATTGTTGGATCATATGGTCGACTTATTTGCAATATTTTGAGAAATCTTCCTACTGTTTTCCAAAAATACTGACCAATCTACAGTTTCACAAACAGTGTATCAGGGTTCCTTTTTCTCCACATCCTCATCAACACTTGTTGTTTCTGTTCTTTTTGATATAGGCCATTAACACAGGTGTGAGGTGGTATTTTATTGCGCTTCTGATTGCACTGCTTTAATGATAAGTGATGATGAGCATTTTTTCATGTGTCTTTTTGCCATCTGTATATCTTCTTTGGAGAAGTGCCTATTTAACTCTTCTGTTCAGGTTTTGATTTGGCTATTTTTTTTTCTTTTCATTGAGTTGTATGAGTTCTTTGTAGAGCTTGGATATCTGCCCCTTGTAGATGTATGCTGTGCAAATATTGCCCCCCACTCACTATGCTGTCTTTTTGTTTTAGTGATAGTTTCTCTTGCTGTGTAGAAGCTTTTTAGTTTGATAGATTCCCAATTGTGTATATTCTCTTTTGCTTTTCTTGATGTTGGAGATAAATACCCAAAGACATCACTGAAACGTACACTATAGACTATTTTGCCTATGATTTCTTCTATGTATTTTATGGTTTCAGCCTTACATCCAAGTCTTTTATCCATTTTGAGTTAATTTCTGGGTATGCTATGAGACAGTAGTCTAAATTAACTTTTTTGCATGTGGCAGTCCAGTTTTTCTAGATGTTGAATATTTTTTCATATGCCTGTAGGCCATCAGAATGTCTTTTTTTTTTTAAAGATTTATTTATTTATGCATACAAGTAGGGGTACAGGCCAGAGTTGTGGGGCGGCGAGAGGGTTCACCAGAGACAGAGTGAGGAGCAGAACAGGCAGATCGAAGGAAATACACCGCTGAGGGGAGCAGCAGGCCAGGCAGGAGAAGTCTGCCGCGCCATGTGGGACTCTCCCCAGCGGGGCATCAAACTCGCATCGCCGCTGCCGACAGCTCCACAGCGCAGCGCCTAACCGCTGTGCCACCAGGGAGGCTCCAGAATGTCTTCTTTAGAGAAATGCCTATTTAGATTTTTCAGTATTTTATAGCTTCAGGTCTTATACCCAGGACCTTAATCCATTTTGAATTAATTTTTGTGTATGGAGTTAAGTAAGGATCTATTCTGATTTTTTTTTGGCATGTGGCTGCACTTTTTTCACAACACCATTTATTAAAGAGGCTTTCCTTTCTCCATTGTATTGTTGTGCCTCCTTTGTCAAAGATTAACTGTCCATATTTGTGTAAGTTTATTTCTGAGCTCTCTATTCTAATTCCACTGGTCTGTGTTTCTGTTTTGTTCCAACACCATACTGTTTTAATTACTTTTGCTGTGTAGTACAGTTTGAAGTCAGGGAGAGTGATATCTTCATTTTTCTTCTTTTCTCTCAGGGTTACTTTGGCTGTGGGGTCTTTCATGGTTCCACATAAATTTTATAATTGCTTGTTCTATCCCTGGAAAAAAGTCATTGTTATTTTGACAGGTTTTGCACTGGACCTAAAAATTGCCTTAGGTAATATGGACATTTTAGCAGTATTTATTATTCCAATCCATGAATATTGGGTATCTTTCCATGTCATTGGGTCTTCATTTATTTCCTTTAGTGGAGTTTTCAATATATCTCTTTCATAAAATTTACTCCCAGGTATTTCATTATTTTGGGGGGGATTGTAAACAGGACTGTTTTTAAAGTTTCTGTTTCTTCTAATTCATTGTATATAAGAATGCGATCGATTTTTGTGTATTAATTTTGTATCCTGCCAAATTAACGTATTTCTTTCTTTCTTAATCCAAAGCATTTCTAACACTTTATCTCTTCAACATAGCTCTCTCTGACAAACTGATTTAGAACAAAATCGTCTTACTTAGCATGCCTTCTACTATGGCCTGTTTTTATTGCATTATGATGCATACTCAACCTTCATCAATTCATATTCCTCATCCTTTCATATCTCTAGTCAAAATCCAGCCTTCCTAGAACACGGATTGGAAACTTTCTGTGAAGGGCCAGTTAGTAAATATTCTCAGTTTCATGGGAAATATAATTTCTGTTGCAACTATTCAACTCTGCTGTTGTAGCAATGAAAGCCATAATAGACAATATATTAACAAATGAACGTAGCTATACTCCAAAAAACTTTATTTTCAAAAACATCAGACAGGATTTGGCCTGTGGGTCACAGTTTGCCAAACCCTGATTGAAGGAATACTTCCTTATAAAACACATGGCAGATATAATTCCTCTACTTTACTTCAAGCATTGCTATATTTATTTATATGTATTTATAAGTGTCTATATTTTTTATGTGGTCAGTCTCCCACTTAGATTAATGTACAGATCTTTGAGGAAAAGCTCCTTTTTAAACCCAAGGGGAACACAAAATTTAAAAGACATAAATAACAATAAAAATATATATTATAAAAAAAATAATAAAAAAATTCATCAGACAAACATCTGTCAAAGTCTAGGAATAACATGGGATGTTGAGGACACAAAGACTAATAAATTCCAGCTTATACTCACAAAGAACTCAGATTAGTAGATAGATAACAGTTCAAATACATAATTATAACGTGATTTTTTAAAAAATGATTTACTTATTTATGCATACAAGAGCTGGGGTATAGGCCAGAGGTGTGGGGGGTGGTGGTGAGAGGATTTACCAGAGACAGAGTGGGGAGTAGAACAGGCAGACCTACTGAAATACATTGCTAAGGAGAGCAGTGGGCGAGACATGAGAGATTTGCTGTGCCATAGGGGTTAGCTCCCTGGCCGGGGATTGGACTCGTGCTGCCGTGGCTGCCATAGCCTCATAGTGTTGAGACTTAACCCCTTGTGCCACCAGGGAGGCTCACGTGTGATTTTTGCTATAATAAGGATTTGCTACAGTAAGTGCTATGGGGAAACAGAAAGGAATTATTAACTTTGCCTGGTGTGTTGAGGAAAGGTATGCAGAGGAGAGGAAGTTGAGTTAGGATTGTTGAAGAAAGGTGAGTAAGTATTTTAGGTTGAAGGGCACAGAATACAAAGTTGATGGGTACCTTTGGAAATGGACAGTGTATTTGGACAATAGTCAGCTGTTTATTATAGTTGGATAGGGGTAGGGTAAGCTACAGAGATGAATGACAGAAACTGACATGAGACAGAAAAGTAGGTAGCAAATAATTTGTGAAGAGGCTCATTTGCCATACTAAGACAATGCTATTACACATTGACATCTGGTATTATAAGATTATATGTTAGACATTCACTATCAAGCTCTGATTTACTAATATTTTATATCCATAAAGGGGTTTTAATTTTTTTCATAGGTTTTTATACCTACTATTGTCAATGTTCATACAGCTTCAAATTTATAAGTCTACTAAATTCTGATTCTGACTCTAAACTTCCGATGTAGTAAGAAGGGCAGTATTTAGAGGCAAAAGATCTAGGACTAAATCTTGCAGTGCATAGTAACAAAATTTTGAATAAGTATATTAGTTCCTCATTGTTTCCATAAAACAGGAATAGAAAGAACACCTACTTCATAAGACTAGTATAAAAACTAACTGTAAAATTATATGAAGAGAACTTTACAAACTATAAAAAACTGTATAAATGACATTCAGGATTTGTTAAAATTGTAGGATAAGATGGCAAGGTAGAATGAGATCCTTTTATTCTCTCTAAATGCTTTTTGTGATACATTCATACAGAGCCGATAGAAGATAACTCTATATTTCTATTATGTATAAATACAGATTCTGACCTTTTCGAGGATCTGAATTTTGCATGGTACCATCAGCTATACCAAATAGGAAATCGTTCCTCCTTAGCAAAATGGACAGATCTAGAAGTAAAAGGGAAAAATTAGAAATGTGAACTACTGTAGAAAGGAGACATGCAATGAAATTAGATCTTTATCAGAGGAAACCAGTAGGCTGGATACCCAGATAGAACTTCCCAAGGGCTGCAAATAGTTAGGCTGCTAATGTCCAGGACTGTTCCCTCAACTTAGTGGTTCAGAATACTGACTCTGTTAAAAACAGAACAGACTCTTACAGGCAGATGTAAGAGTCATTAAACTATGCTAGATAAACTAAAATGCTAATTAACTAATTTACTTTGAGAAATATAACAGCTACATGAATCTGTACATTGAAAAATACAAAACACTGCTGAAATAAATAAAAGAACAAATAAATAGAAAGACATACTGTATTCATGAAATGTAAGACTAATAATGTTAACAATATTACCCAAAATGATATACGAGATAATGCAATCACTATCAAAATCCCAATGACATTTTTCACAAAAATATAAAAAGCCATTCCAAAATCCTAGAATCTCAAAAGAACACAAATAGCTTAAACAATCTCAAAAATAAAGAACAAAGTTGGAACACTCATACTTCCGAGATCAAAAGCTACTTCAAAGATACAATAATCAAATCACTATGGTAGTGACATAAGAACAGACATAGAGATTAATACTGACCAATAGGAATAGAATAAAGAGCCCAGAATTAAACCCTAACATATACCATTAAATAATTTTCATAGGTGCCAAAACCATTCAATGGAAAAAGAATACTCTTTTCAACAAATTATGTTGGGAAAACTAGATATCTACATGTAAAAAAATGAAGGTGACGCTTTACCTTACACCATAAACAAAAATTAATGCAGAATGCATCAAAGACCTAAACTTAAGAGCTAAAGTCATAAAACTCTTTGAAGAAAACGGGGGGAAAAGGCTCATTATGTTAATCTGGCAAGGATTCTTGGATATATGCATCTAGAACACAGGCCACAAAAGAAGAATCAGATAAATTGGACTTCAACAAAATGAAAAACATTTGTGCAACAAAGGATATGACTGCGAGAATGAAAAAACAGCCAACATAATGGGAGAAAATACTCCAAATCCTCTATCTGGTAAGTGATTAATATTCAGAGTATATAAAGAACTCCTATAGCTAAATAACAACAACCAAACTTTAAACAACCCAACTCAGAAATGGGCAAAGGACTGGAACAGACATCTCTCCATTTATCTGGGCAGAAAAGCAATATGCACATGATAATATACTAAACATCATTAATCATTAGGGAAATTCAAATCAAAATCACAATGAAATATAACTTCACATCCATTAGGATGACTATTATGAAAAGAAAAACAGTAAGTTGTAATGAGAATGTGGAGAAATTAAAACCTGTGTGAATTGCTAGTGGGAATAAAAAACGGCACTCCTGTTATGGAATGTATCAAAAGATTAAATATACAACTTCTATACATTCAGTGATCCAGCAACTCCATTCCTAGGTATCTCCCCAAAGAATTAAAAACAGGGATTGAAACAGACACTTGTACACTGATGTTTATAGCAGCTTTACTAACAATAGCCAAAGGACAGAAACAATCCAAGTGTCCATCAATAAATAAATGGATATACAAAATATTATTCAGTTATTAAAAGGCATAAACTTCTTTTAAAGTTAATTTTTTTTACTGAGGTAACGATGATTTACAACACTGTATATGATTTAGAGGTATAAGTTCACACCTTTTCAGATCTATCTTATCACATCAGGTCCACCACCAAAGCACTCATAATCCTCCACCATGAAGTTGATGTGTACTTTCACTTCTAAGACAAAAATTTATGGTTACTAACTTTTTGAATTGGTTTATTTCTGAAAATTTAGCTTTTAGGAAACAAGATGCCTTTCTAATTTTTTCCAGCTTTTAACCCTTAATTGAAATCTACCGTATTCTTCCTTATTTTAAGTGTCTGGGGTTTGCTGGGCCAGGATAAGTGGTTATTTCAGAGAACAATTTTACATGGTAATATTCGTTCAGAGAGCCTTCTAGAAATTTATTTCATCAAAATTACTGATAGGTATCTAACCTGTGCAGTATCCTTTAATACAGAGTAGTGATTTATAACTTTTTTAAATTCTGACACATCTGAAGAATACAAAGCACTCCTGTTACTGATGGCAAGCTCATTAAAGGCAGTAATTCTCAAGAAGGTAGGAGGAAGGATTAATTTGAAGGGGAAAAAAGGTTCCACCGGGTGAAAGTGTTTTAGACTCTACAGGGCTATTTGTCTCATTAGAAAATAGCACTTACCCTAGTTCACTACATTGTTCCACCACCCTTACCCCAACCCAGGATCTAGAATATACCATCCAACAGAAATATAACTTCAAGCCACTTATGTCATTTTAAGTTTTCTAGCAGTCACATTTTAAAGTTTTAGTAATACATCTTATTTAATGCGACATATTATAATATTATCATTTCGGCAAGTAACCATTAAAAAATAGATATACTTAACACTTTTTATATTAAGTCTTAAAAATCTGGTGTGTTTACAATTATAGCTTATCTCAATTTAGATGCTAAGTTTTCATCAGCAATACTTGATCTACATTTGAATCTCATAAAATTTACAGATTAAATAGAAGATTCATATACTCAAGTTTTTTTAAACATACTGTAAAAATTTCCAATTACAGTATCAAGGATCAAGTCTTAAATTTAATTAAAATTAAATAAAATTAAAAGTTCAATACTTTAGGCACACTAACCATTATGGCTATCATGTTAGACAATCCATATTTATAAAAAAAACAGTAAAATTAAATATTAAGTACTTACTATGTACCAAGCATTGTTTTAAGCATTTTACTTGAAGTAGTTCAATTCTCACAACAATCCTAACAGGTAGGTACTATTATTATCTTCATATTAATGATGAGGAAACTGGTACAAAGATTAGTCTTATAATTTGTCCAAAGTTACATAATTAATGGAGGAACTGCAAGTCAAAGCAAGATAATTAAGCCTACTTCTAGACTCTGAGGTTTAAGGTTTTTTCAGAAAAATTGGGCTATCCAGATTTTGCCTGCTATCCAAAAGTGCTCCTATGAAAACTTACTTATAACTCCAAACAGCATAAAGCAAAGAAGCAATTACCATGAATTTTTATGGAAAAAATTTTTGAATGTTTACAGATCCAAAAGATAACCCACCAAATCATGCCAAATGACACAAGATCTAAAACAATACTAACATAGTAAAGCATGAATTTACGTAAACACCTGCCTGTGTAAAGTAGTTCAGGGCAAAGTGCCTGGTAGTGCCACTCTCACTGCATGGGGTTTACAGTCTGCTGCTACCTAAAAGGGCTGATGCAAAACAAACACTGTATGCTACTTTCATTTTTTACCTTTTTCCTAAAAATGAAAATCTTCAGATTTCTTTTGGCTATCGCAAACACATACAAGTGTAGGTCTTTTGTAAAAGTGAATTGTGCAAAGCAAGCTCTCAAGGAGTGGGTGATACCTGTATTTAGTATGCCCTAGACAATGCAATCTTCTGTCTGTGTTGGTTAGAGGCTCAGTATTAGCTGATACTCTCCACTACATGGCCTTAATCTTGATAATATGTTAATGTAAATTAGATTACTGCTAAAAATCTTTCCAAGTCTTCCCATGGCACTTGAAATTAAATCCAAGTACCTTATCCTGACCCACAGGATCCTACCTGATCTGATCTCTACCACCTCCTGTCCTATAGCTCTCATCTTTGACTCTGCTTCAGCCATGTGGACTTTCTCTGCTTCTGATGCATGAAAACCTCCTCACGATCTTAGGGCCTTACCCAACTTGAATGCTTCTCCCATATTCATATGAATATTCAAACCATATTCATAAGGTTTCTTATCATTCAGGTCTCAGCTTGAATGTCATTTCCTCAGAGAATCCTGCCCTGATTTCTCAATCTGAAGTGGTCACTCAGACCCTACCACACCACTCAATTTCCCACAGCAATTAGCACTACTTAATATTTTTCTCATCTGTTTGACTCCTCATTGGGGCCTTCTCTGTGCACTACAATCCAGTCCTCAGAATAGTGCCTGGCACAGAGGACTCCATAAGTAGTTTTGAAAGAAATGAATGAATGCTAATCATTAAAAAAAAGTACAGTTAAAAATATATATGACCAGGGCCTCCCCAGTGGCGCAGTGGTTGAGCGCTGCGCTGTGGAGCTGTCGGCAGCGGTGACGCGAGTTCGACGCCCGGCCGGGGAGAATTCCACATGGTGCAGCAGATCTCTCCTGCCTCACCCGCTGCTCCCCTCAGCAGTGTACTTCCGATCTGCCTGTTCTGCCCCCAACTCTGTCTCTGGTGAACCCTCTCGCCGCCCCACGCCTCTGGCCTGTACCCCAGCTTGTATGTATAAATAAAATAAAATCTTAAAAAAAAATATATATATATATATGACCAGAACACAGGGACCACTTTCTGAATATAAAAAAAATTACATTTGGATGTTTTCTAACTAAAATCCATAGTTAATTTTTGAGAGAAAAATAGTTACGGAAAACCTCTTAAAATGAAACAAAAACAAGTTGAATCCTTTAGTATCTGTAAGTCACTCTCAAATCCCACAGGATCATTACATAAAGGTAATGAGAGGATAGAAGGAGTTAAGAGACTCCTTCTGAAATATAAAAATATTTCGGTTTTTCAAGATTTTCCGAAATACAGTCCCCACAGCTTATTAAAGAAATCCACATAACACAAAGGCAAATTGTATCTAGTTAAATTCATTTAAAAAACATGTACTGAGATAACAAAACAAGGTATAGAAAATACACAGCTACTTAAGTAGCACTCGAAAAATAGGAAAAAGTGCCATCAAAAATCAGAAACTTTGAAGATTTTCTGTAATGCATAATCTAAATAAAGCTCTATAGTTGAAAAAAATCAATGCTGATTGATTACATCTACTTCTAAGACATACTCATACACAAGAAATGGGAGTTGATGGAAGGTATGGGGATACCTGAGATTTTAAGACCTGTGCTGGCACCCCATGCTGCCCAAAGCTTATAACTAGTGTTTGCCAGGAGGCACAAAATATACAGTATTACTCTCATTAATTTTTAAAGATACTTTAAAAGGAGAAACAATAAGGACTAACACAAAGAACCTACTCTCAGTGTGAAAATGAAAAAATATTAACTGAAGGTTCAGGAAAATGGGATGAGAAGGTTACAAAGTATTGGAGCACAGATAACATAAACAGATCCAAATAATGGATAATCTGGTAAATAAAATTCTTCACAGGTACAAATTAATATATGTATGAAACTGTAATTTAATTACAAACATTTGAAATGTATTTGTACTATTAACCTCTAAGCTAGTTAAAAATCTTCTTTCAAAAAAGCCCTAAAGAGGTATCAGAGACATTTCAATATAACTGAGTAGGCGGCTAGACAGCCAGACAGTGATAGGTGATATTTATAAGTAATGGTAAAATATTGGTGGTGGAATAAGGTATTTCATTGCAAAACCCTTTCAATTTTGTTGAACGTTTGAAATTTTGCATAAATTAAAAAACCCAAACTTAAAATGGATCTGCCATATGACCCAGCAATTCCACTTCTAGGTTATCTACCCAAAGATCACAAAAACACGAATTTGAAAGAAAACCTGTACTACCAGGTTTACTGCAGTACTGTTTACAATAGCCAAGTTATGGAAACAACCAAATGCCCCCAAACTGATAAGTGCACCAAGAAGATGTGAAATACACACACACTGTAATATTACTCAGTGATTAAAAACGATAATCTCATGCCATTTGTGGCAACATGGATAGAGTTGGGCGGGATAATGCTAAGGGAAATAAGCCAGAAGGCGAAAGACAAATACTGGATGGTGTCACTTATGTGTGGAAACCAAAAAACTTTAGAACCAACCCTTGAAAGCTGACCACAGATCTGAGGCATCTAGGAGGGGAGGAAGAAAAGAGAGGAGGGTTGTTTATAGGGTGGTGGGGAGAAGACAACACACTGTGGTAGAAGATGATGGGTACTTTGGTGGTGGGAGAGCTATGGTGAGAGATCCTATACTGTCAAAAAAGTAACAAGGATATAAAACAATGGTACATTAAAAAAAAACCTCAAAGTACCTGGTCTCTCAAAGTTTAACAACAGGTAGTAGAGAAAAGGTGGGTAGGCTAGAAAAGAGCCTGAAGGAAAACTTTTTTGTTTGTTTTTTGTTTTTTTCGCACTTTTACATATAATGGCCATTTTGTAATAACAAACCTGAAAGTGATAATAATCTCAATTCCTCTCTCTTGGATATCAATGAATATTAAGCCTGATCAAGTCTGGGATCAAAATATGCATATAAGATTAAAAATCCACCTAAAATCTAAGTTTACTTTTTATCAATTCCTTTTCACAGGTATCCAATAAAGTGACTATTTTATTCAGAGAAGCACTTAAATAAAGAGAACATGTTAAATACACTTTATAAATCATAAAGGTATTTTATACAATATATTATGCAAGGTACGGATGACTAAGTTTCAAACTCCTTAAATTTCAAACTGAACTCACTATAGTCTTATTTGTATTATAATTAGTATATATTAGTTTATAGTTTATTCAGCACTCTAATTCTTTTGAAATTAGGATCCAGATCTGATTCATTTTTACATTCTTTATAACAGTACCCAAATAGTTGTTTAGTAAATGTTTAAGGAAAAATATGATCCTCATAAGAGATATGCAAGGCAGCAAGGACAACTACTCTTATTCTTATTAAATAGAGAAACAGGCAGAGTAAACCTGATGCTATTTTTCAGTAAAAAAACTCATTTGTTGAGCTATGGTTCTAGTCTTTTTCCTTGTACCACTGAATCATAAGACACTACGTCCAATTCTCTAATAGAGACTGGCAGGGTGTCCAAATGAAAAAGCTTTAGCTATGTTAATTTATAAATGTTTATAGAACATCTTGAAACATGGATCTTAATGTGAGTATGTTTCTAAACTTTCTCATTTCCTTTCTTTTATTTGAACAAAGTGATAGGGGAAAATGAAAGTGCTTCTTAAAGATCCTATGTTTGAATCTGGTTTTAAACTCTTTAAAAAAACTGAGAAGGGGGCCTCCCTGGTGGCGCAGCGGTTGAGTGCTGCGCTGCTAAGCTGTCGACAGATAGCGATGCAAGTTCAACACCCAACCAGGGAGAATCCCACATGGTGCGGCAGATCTCTCCTGCCTCGCCCGCTGCTCCCCTCAGCAGTGTATTTCTGATCTGCCTGTTCTGCTCCCCGCTCTGTCTCTGGTGAACCCTCTCGCCGCCCCACGCCTCTGGCCTATACCCCAGCTTGTATGTATAAATAAATAAATCTTTAAAAAAAAATCATCCTAAAATTGTCTTTCTCTTTAAAAAAAAACTGAGAAGGAAGGAATACTACCAAATACATTCTATGAAGTCAACATTACCCTAATACCAAAACCAAACAAGGACAATACACAAAAAAGAAAACTACAGGTCAATTTCTCTAATGAACACTGATGCAAAAATCCTCAATAAAATTTTAGCTAATAGAATCCAACAATGCATCAAAAATATAATTTACCATGATCAAGTGGGATTTATCCCAGGGGCACAAGGATGGTTCAACATCAGAAAATCAATAAATGTAATCCAACATATCAACAAAAAGAAACATAAAAACCATATGATCTTATCAATAGATGCTGAGAAAGAATTTGACAAAGTTTAACATCCGTTTATGATGAAAGTCCTCGAAATGCTAGGGATAGAAGGAACATTCCTCAACATAATAATGGCCATATATGACAAACCCACAGTCAATATCATTCTCAACGGTGAAAAATCTGGAAGAAGACAAGGTTGTTCACTGTGGTGACTGCTTTTCAATATAATACTGGAAGTCCTAGCCAGAGCAATAAAGCAGGAGAAAAGCATACAAGGAATACAAATAGGGAAAGAAGTGAAAGAAGAAGTAAAGCTATCATATTTGTAGATGGTATTGTTACTGGAACCAAGCTGCCTTAGCAATGGGAGCCTGCAGGAGCAGTGGGGCCTCTTACCCCCCTGCTCCAGAGCAGTTATGGCAGTTGCTCCTGCCCAGTAACTGCCGTTTTTGAACGGACCAATCAGATGCTAGAAGCTGATGGGTAGGCCTGCTGCTCCACCATAAGTCAGTTATGGCAGTTGCTCCTGCCCAGTAACTGCTGTTTTGAACAGGCCAATCAGGTGCTAGGAGCTGATAGGTAGGTCCAGTCAGCTCCAGAATTGAAAATGGTCCAATCAGACTTGTGGATGGTACTCGGGGAGAGGATATAAGCCAGGATTGGAGGGACCTGGGGAGGAGAGAGAGAAGGAGAAAAGGGGGAAAAGAGAAAAAAGAAGAAGAAAAGGGGGAAAAGAGAACAGAAGGAGAAGGGGGAAAAGAGAAGAACAGGAGAAGACGTCGACACCAGCCCCCAGGAGAAGAAAGACGACGGTTCCAGACTCTGAAGAGAGAAGAGAGAAGTCCGTTCCTGGCCTCCAAAGAAGAAAGAAGAAAAGAAGCGTCAAGCAGCCGCCCTCCGAGGAGGAAGAGAAGCTGAAGGACTCTGCAGAGACTGGGCCTCTGGCCCTGTCTCTGATGTAGCCTGAAAGGAGCACCTGAGGCCCTGGGCCTGGTGTCTCAGAGACCTGTTTGTTGGTCTAACCCAGCACCTCCCAAGGAGCTACCATCCCCGATACGTTCTAGGTGAGGAGGCTGCCACTTGATGCAGTGAGCTGTTTCCCCCATTTGTAAAATAAACCCCATGTTTGCTGTTGTTGTTCCTGTAGCCTGAAGTCTCCTGCAATTGTGCGCACGGGTGAGAACCACAGACAGTGACCTGTCCTCTCATTAGGCGCTGGCCTTTGTTGTATTTGGCCTTTTGGCCTTTTGGGGCTTTTGGTGGCTCTTGCCTCAGAGCCTGGGCATTTGTGCCCTGTCCATCCCGATTTCAGGTGGTGACTACAAAGGGACGGAACACCCCTGTCCGCCCCGATTTCAGTATGATAAAATACATAGAGAACCCGAAAAACTCCACAGAAAAGCTAATCAAAATAATCAATCAAATTAGTAAAGTAGCAGGATACAAAATCAACACACAAAAATCAGTAGCTTTCCTATATGCAAACAATTCGAAGAAGAGGAAATCAAGAAAACCATGCCTTTTACAATCAAAACAAACAAAAAAATCAAATACCTGGATTTGGTTTTAAATTACTCAAAGCTCAACAAAAATATAAGTTGATAGATAATAACAGTTAACATTTATACTCAGCTCTTTGGAGCAAAATTTCATATTATTTTCCATAATTTCCACTGAGAGATTACTATTATTCCCACTTCAGTGATGATGAAAGTTCTGAATTAATTGAGAAAATAGGTGGTTGAACTGGGATTTGAAACAATTGAGGCCATGATTTTTGCAGTATAGTATGTTACTTGCTTGCACAAAACTAGTTGATAGCCTCTAATTGGCCTCTCTTACTTCCATTCTATTGTATGTATGGACGCCAGAGCAATTCTTCTAAATTAAAATTTGATCATTTTGATTATCTGCTTAAAATCCTTTAATGGATCATGTTGCCTACAGAATGAAATTCACCAAGGTTCTTGGCATCGCACACATAGCCCTTCAAAATCTATATCCTTTACTATTTAATCCCTGACTTCTCCAGCCTCATCTACTGATCTTCTTTCCCTTTACCTTCTCCTAAGTTACAGGAAATGAACTGCAGTCCTTCAACTCATCTGCAATGAACTCCCTTCCCCCTATATATACTTGTCAATTTTACATTCATCCTTCAGTATTTAACTCAGAAATCAGTGAATCTCCTCTTTCTCAGCCTTCTTAGATCTTTTCCCTATATAGTCATTTCTTCCTCTATACTAAGTTCATACCTGGCTCATACTTACAGTATTGAAATACTGTATTACAATTATTTGTTTACTTATCTCACCTCCCTATTTGACAGTAAAGCCCTAAGGGATATCTTACTCATCTTTACATTCTTAATCTAATATACTGCTTGATAGTACACTACATCAGAAACATGTTTGTTGAGTTTAATTCAAATACACTCAAAAAGTACACAAGTGTTAAAACAGAATTTGAATTTTGCAAAAATATAAATTCTCAAAGGAAAAAAAATAAGCCTGAAATCCCTTAACTGAACCGTGTTCAACAATGGCACTTGCCCTGAAGGTCCCTGCTAGCACTCTGTGCCCCAGCTGGGCCTCCAGAAGGTTCATTACTTTCATATTACCACTCTGGCAATTTATTAATGATCTCAGTGCTAGCAAGACAAATTGAAATGACAGTGCTGGCAACTAACATCTCTTATTTATTACTTGAGCTACTCTCTCTCTCTAGCAGTGTCATGAATAGCCTTTTTCAAAGCAAAACAGTATTTATAGACTATCTTCTAAGACACCTGCAAATATTGTGATTGGCACTAGGGGGAATCCAAAAAGTTTAGGTCCTCATTAAGATAGACAAAGATGTGCTCTTGAAAAATAACTCAAACTGAAAACAGATATTCACTAGACATACACTAGAAGTAATAGAAGATTCATTATGTAGATCATCATTTATGGGTCAGATGCCTATCTACGAATTAATTGAAGAGCCACTGGGGGTCTTCTTGCTTCACCCTGAGATAGGTAAGTGTTATAACAATATGCATGAAGAAGAAACCAAAAATCAGCATTAGGTATTCTGGCAGAAGGAATATAAAGTTAAAGTCCCCACCCTTCCATAAGTTTGAAGACTTTTGGTACGAAAGCACCCCTGAGATAAAGCCAAATCATAAGTTGTTAACATAACAAAAGAAAACTTTACAGTGCGACTAGACACAAATATGTTTGAAACAGAAAAAGAAATGGCAAAAAGCCCCATGGTTCTGACACGGCATACTCACTGTCTTTTACTGATGACTACAGTACTTCCAAGTTAACACCCATTTTGGCTTCTTAGGGCTGCCATAGTCAGTACCACAAACTGAATATGATAAACAAACAAACAAAAAATGTTCTCTTGCAATTCTAGAGGCTAGAAGTCCAAAATTTGAGTTTGGAAGGGTCATGCTTTCTCTGAAGCCTGTACAGGAAGGTCCTTCTTTGCCTCTCTGAGCTTCAGGTAGTCCCAAGAAACTAATACATATTTTGGTACTGATGAGGGTGGGGTGCTGCTCTAACAAATACTTAAAAACGAGGATATACCTTTGGAATTAAATAACGTGTAGAGGCTTGACAGATGAAAACCGTGACTACTTTGAAGAGACGGTTGATAGAAACACAAACATTTAAAGGTGCTTCTGGGGAAGACTTAAAAGGAAATGATGTTATTGGACACTGGAGAAAAGGCAATTTCTGTTATAGATGGACAGAAAACTTGTCTAAATTGTGTTCACTGGAGAACTTGTGATAAACTTGGGGATTTAGTTGATGAGATTTTTAAGCAACATGTTGAAATGTGGCCTAGTTTCTCCTTGGGGTTTATAGTAAAATATGAGAAGAAATAAATCAAGGAATGAACTGTTGAGCAAAAGAGGAAACAACACTTGATATAGAAAATTCTCTGCCTATCCAGACAGTGTGCTACGAAGATAGGGTAAAGGCTGTGACTGGACAATTGTTTGTCTGTGACTTGTGATACAATCAACTACCTTAGAAGCAAGGAAGAGAGATATGCCCAGGGAAGGTGTGTGGAGGACCCTGCTGTCAGTTTAGACTCCCATAGGAGACTGACAAGGTTTTTGAGAATTTTATACCAGTGGAAGTGCTGCAAGCCTGGAATAAAAAGAACAGAGATGGAATAAAATGAAGAATAACACCCAGGGCAAAGCCACAGATGCAGAGACCTGGGTGAATGGGACCTAGTTCTAGGACTAAAAGCATGCAGTCACAGGATCCTATTCTCAGGTCTTGAAATCTAATGGAATTTGTCCTGCTGGGTTGAGAATCTGCTTTAGATCAGTGACCCTTTTATTCCTTCCATTTTCTTCACATAATGGATATCTTTCTTATGCCTATCTTATACTGAATCTTGGAAGCAGATAACTTGCTTTCTCCGTTTCACAGGTGCACAGATAAAGAGGAATTTGTCTCACGAAGGATCATACCACAGTCGTAACCATATCTGATACAGAAGATGAGATTTGAGACTTTCGGAGTTGGTTATATTTAGAAGAGATGCTGGACTTAAGAGTTGATACTAGAATGGCTTAAGTCTTTTGGGGGTGTTAGGATAAGGTAAATATATTTTACACATGGGAAGAACATGGATTTTGGGGGGCCAAAAGGGGACTTCTGTGGGTTTAATTGTGTTCCTCAAATTATGTATCCCTGATACCTGTAATGTGATCTTATTTGGAAACAGTATCTTTGTAGATATAATAGAGCTATTGAATAAGGTTATTAGCATGGGCCATAACCAATATGACTAGTGTCTTTTTAAGAGAAAAGGCCTATGTGAGGACAGACACATACATATAAGGAGACTGCTATGTCATGACAGAGATTTGAGTGATGCAGCTACAAGCTAAGGAACACCAAAGACTGAAGCCACACCAGAAGCTAGGAAGGATTCTACTCAGAGTCTCTGAGGGAGCATGTTACAGCTGTACCTTGGTTTTGGAGTATTCTACCCTCCACACTATGAAAGAATAAATCTCTCCTGTTCTAAGTCACCTAATTTGTGATACTTGGCTACCCAGAGCAGCCGAAAAATTAAAACATCTCTTAATACTAGCTAATATATATTCAAGACTTACTATGTACCAGGTACTGTATTAAATGCTTTGTGCTAATGACTGCCTTTAACCCCCACCAGAATATCATGAGGAAAAGAAACAATTTTCTTCTATACTACTCTTAACCCTAAATTTTCTTATATATCATGTGCAGTGTAATAAAGAATTTGTCTGGTCTATGTCCTAGGCTCTTGGCATAGAGCTTCTAGACCCTTGAAATTTTCCAAGTGATAGGTCATCTTTGTTATTCATGAGCCCCTTGGATCACATGTCAGTTTAACCTAATGAGGTGACTCAGCATGGGGGGTGGTTGACAGAGGGTTGGAGACTTGGGCCAGCTTAATCTTCAGGGCCTACATAATGAAATCCCAATCAAAACTCGGGACACTGAAGCTCAGTGGAGTTTCTTAATTCGTTTAACATCAGATGATAGACTAGGTAAATAGTCTTAAGTTCACAACATTAAGTCAAAGACATATCCACATCTCGCTTTAGAAAACATTATTTGTATCATTCTTATATACCTTTTACCTAGAAATATGAAAGGAGAGAAGGACATATTAAGGAAAAAAGAAAAGAACAAAGGAGGAAGGAAAGGAAAGAAAAAAAGTGAAGGGAAAGGGGAAGAAGAAAAGAATAAAAACAAAAAGAGAGACATTGTAAGTAATATAAGTATAAAACATGCTTTGAGTGACTTAGTGATTTTCCTAACAATGGAAAATAAACATAATAAAGTGATACTGATGCAGGCAAACAAGAAAAGATTCTTTTGTAAAATTTAAATAAAAACACTTAATTTTATCAAAAATTTTAGATTTTATAGACATATGGTCAGAGCTATAAAAACTACCTTTGTTTTAATATATTAAAAAAAAACTCTTGAAGTAAGTATTGTTCTATTAATTCTTTATAACATTAAACTCTTAGGAATGCACCTACCACATTTTAACAAAAAAGGCTCTATCACAATGTAACACAGTGCCAAAGGGGAAGACAGCATTGTGCCAAGAAACTCTACAGAGGTAATGCTTGGACACCTTCAGTCATTTTCAAATTATCCACTTCATTTGGCTCTCATAACCTTATATGAGGTAGAAAGGACAAATATTAGTATCCCTGCATTTCAAATGAAGGAAACAATAACTAGAGAGCTTAAATGACTTGTAAAGGTTACACAACTAGTAACCTAATTAGATCTAGGATTAGAGTATCTAGTCATGTGACTCCAATGCTTCTCCTTTTTCCATAGGTCAATCTCTCTTGTCAGGTAGAAATCACCTCATAAAACTGCAAGAACAGACAAAAATTCAATGAAGCTAAAACAAAGGTGCTATGTAAAGAATTAGATTCCAATTTTTAAAATCAAACCAATTTCAAGGTTAATCCAGTTTTAAACCTCTGTCTCTGTACACTCAATACATACTCAGAGCTTTCAGGCAGGTCACTTACTTGTATATTTTCTAAGACACATATTTCAATCCTTATTATATTTGTCATACTCAACACCCAAGGATAGGTCTCCTATCAGCTTGTTGAAGACCAAATAAAATGTTTCTATGTCTAAGATATGCCAAATATTGCTGATTTCCTCAATTTATGTGCCAGTTCCTGGACTAGGACATAAGAATGGACAGGACATGAACCATATTAATATAGGGGTGTGTGTGTGTGTGTGTAGGCAAATGCATTATTAACAGAATATAATATTGATATGTGGTTATTACAGGTATGTTAGTAGAGGTAAATTTTTTATAAAATAATTAAGAATATGGAGGCTGTATCGTAGCCAGAAAGGATTTGTATCATGTCCTGTGGAAAATGATAGGTGGTTTAAAGATAGATATATGACAGGAAGCAGTGAATGAATTAGACACTAGGTTAGAATCAGATAAAGACTAGGAATATATTCTGCAGACTAGAGGTTTTCAAATCCTTGTCAAAAAACTGTATCTTCCAACAAATTTTAATGTAAAACACAAAAACAATAACTACAGTTATCTGATAGAAGGAAGCAGAGTCTATCCATTTTGCCTCACCCTAACACCCCCTCCATGGTGTACCTGCATAGAATCCTAAAGCAGTGCTAGTATTCAAGATGTTGTTACTATTTGCGATAAGCACAGAAATTGAGGGTAAGCACTTAGAAACTCTGTACTGCAATTTAACAGTAATTTTATGCCATTATATTTAATAAAATTTTGAGGTTTATTCTTAGATTTTTAAAAATGTCATCTGCTTAGTAATTTAATTATATTGCATTTACAAAATTATCACTTTAAGATGAATGAAAAATACTGTTCTCCAACACACTGAGTTTAATTCATAGGAAAAAGCACAACAGACAAATACATCAGGGACTATTGAACGTATCTGATCAATGGGATAATGTGAGGGTCTTTTGGTAGATTAGGGGTGACAGTCATGGGACGAAAACAAAGCTATTTCCAACTTAGGATCAATGTAAAATACAGTTTCCTTTCAATGTAAACATCCACACAAATGAAAAAAATTATAAAAATGGTCCATTAATTAGAAATTGGATTTAACTAACATATACTGAATACTTAAATGCAAACATTTATGTATTAGGTACCTAAATATAGGTTTTCACTAATAACTAATAATCAGAAACACCTGCAAATTAGTAAATTGCTTCAATAGACGTTTCTCTTTTCAGGCCAATGGTTTATTTAAATGTCATCATTAGGAGATTTAATATATCAAAAGAAAATTGTTATCGTTGAGAATAAAGTCAACAAAAACATGACTTGACATTTTACCAAATTCAACTAGCAGTTCTTAAGAAGACAATTTTGACATCTAAGTGTCAATGTCAGCATTTAAAAAAAAAATCTACTTATTGTTAAGGAAGCTAATAGAATTCAGCCTAAACAATCAATCCTTAATTTATTCATTAAGTAAAGCTGCATAAAGTAATTAAGTTGTAGAATTGTAGAAATCTGAGTATTAAGAATTGGGATGTTTGAAGTAGGTTCTGGAGCAAGAAAGAAGCAAGCATATTACTAGTTCTGTTGGTGTTTGTTTAGTAATATTTTCTAACTTTTCTATAGAGAAAGGACATCTAGAGTCATTAAGTAATAATTTACAAAACATGTTCTTATAGATTTCAACGGTTTCTTTTACATGTATGTGTAACTATAACTGATAGTTTATATAGAGTTAGTAGACTCTAAACTCTAAAAGATTTCTCAAAAAGTTTTTTCTTAAAATTTAATCTAGGACTTCTAAATTTATCTCATTGGAGAATTATAGCAAACTTATAAAACATTTGTAGAAAAAATAACTATGCAACTCACACTCCAATATAGTGGTAATAGGTATCAGCACCTTTTTAGTGTCACACAAACAGTTCAAATAAAAAAACATTACTATCTGAACATAATCATTTTTGTTCAGAAGCCAATGTCGGACTTAGCCACCATCATGTCAAAGAATGGCATTGTGGTTTCAATTAACAAACTATACAGTGTGGTAAGCATTTTTCACAATTGTCTTAAACCTCTCTGTTGACTAGCACTTGGCATGTTTTTATCATCTCTATGTAAAGGAGACTGAGGTGGAACATCCACCTATCATACACTTCAGCGCACAAACCTGCCAAGAGACTGGAGCTTGTCATTCCCATTAAGTGAGTCAAGCAAGTTGAGATCATTTATGAAGAAATGTGTTTTAATTAATTCCCAAAGAAATAGCATCTAAAATTATTTTAATTTTATTAAAATTTTTAAAACTAAATTTTTATTTTAGATTTACAGAAATCTGCAAAGATAGTTCAGAGTTATTATATACTGTGCAGGTTCCCCTATTAAAATATCTCCCATTACTGTATTTGTTACAATTAATAAACCAATATTGGCATATTATTAACTAAAGTCTACATTTTCTTGAGATCTGTAGTTTTCACCCAATATCCTTTTTCTGTTCCAGGATCCCAGCCAGAATAATGCATTACAATTAATTAGTTATCATGTGTCCTTAGGCGCTCTTTAGCTGACAAATTCTTTCATTTTTCTTGTTTGGTTACCTTGATGGTAAAAATCATTGGTCAGGTACTTTGTAGAATGTCTCTCAACTGGGACTTGTCTGATGCTTTTATCATTACTAGACTAACATTATAGGTTTCGGGGAGGAAGATCACTGAGATGACATTACAGCATTTTATCCCAACTCTCAGCAAGTAACTTATCTTATTCTTACCTAGGCATCCTTTGTAAGTATGTTAATGTTTATTGGTGAGAAGCGAGAAGTAGATGTACATCAAAGGTTGAAAGGATATAGAATCTTCACAATTTATTAAAATATGAGCACGAGGAAACTGTTCTTATGTTTGCCCAAAATAAAAAAGTAATCATGACTGATTCACTGAAGCATTTCATTCTTCTATTCAGGCATCCTTCTAGTTTGCCTAATTATTTATTTAGTAAGATAGGATATACACAGTCAAACAAACGAACAAACACCTGGTAGCATTAAGCCAAGGTAGAATTAATGAACTGGGTCTTGGTTAGAAAACCAGCGTTCCCAGTCTTCAATAGATTTCCTCTTGGTGAACTGTGTTGCTCAGACAAAGGCAGCAAGTTTAATGGAATTTACCAGGTGAAATGGTATTTCCCTACTCAGTACTAATTGAGCGATGACAGTAATTTCAGTCCTAGGTGACATAGAGATTTAAAAATGTATTAGACAGAAAGCATCCCAAGGGGGAGTTTTGTGACTAACAAAGAGGGAAAGTCAGAAACTGACTGATGAAATTTTTTAAAAAGTCACTGAGACAACAGAAGGGACGGGTGGCTGAGAGGGCGCAGAGGACAGCAGGGCCTAGTGGAGCATGATAGGACTACTGTGACACTGTAGAGGCATGGTGTGAAAATGTGTTTTTGTAGGGGTTTTAACCTGTAATCCCCAAAGCAGATACAATGATTTAAACCAACTTTACCTCAATAAACATAAATTGGGGGACAAAAGACAATCCTTACAAGTAAACCTTGCTTTCTAGATGGACAAAGTCACAGAGTTATGTAACACTGCTGTGGGGAAAGTACATGGTGAAATGGAAAGGGCATTAGGGTTCAAGTTAGGAAAATGTGGGTTTGAAACCAAATCTTATCACTTATAAATTGCATATTTTGGCCAGATATCTTGGAGTCTCCTTTTCCTTACGTATAAAATAAAGCTAATTATACCTATATGCCAGTGAGTGACATATTTGTATGTTGCTATGTGACTGACATATACTCAAAAAAAAGTGTTAGAGTAGGTATGCTTTAAATACATTCTGGAATAAGGCAGGATGCATATAAACAAACAAAGGAAATACTGGCTGCTATTTTCATATCGTATAAATAAATTCTGAAACAATTTTCTATGCCTTTGTATTTTTTTCAGGCACTTAATATGTGCCTGATAAATAGCAGCCACTCAATGTTCCATGATTCTTCCACCAAATTTCTTGAAGCAAAAGTCAAGAGAATAAAATTCCTGTTTTATGATTCTGAACAAAACATGTCCCTTCTTTAGGCCTTAGTTTCTTCACTGAATAATTTACCTACTAGTCACAGAATTTGAGAACTGGGAGAAATCTTGTGGATCACCTACTGCAATCTTCTCCCCTAAAGTCAGTGAGTGGAAGACTTGAACTGGAACGCCTAACCACCAAGTCATAAGTCTTTCACATTAATGCTTTTAAAAGGTGTATTTCACTTTTTCTATGAAATATTGGAGACTGAACTACTGATCTTTAGAATATAGACAACCCACCAAATCAATAGCAGCCTACATTCTATCTTTATTAAAAACAAGAGATAGAATAAACAAAATCGTCAATATTAATCCTAGCCAGCATCTTAGAGAACCTGTATTACAGCAAAAGATTAAAATTCCTTTCAATAGTGTTGATGTATCTAATATTTAAATATAGAGAGGACCTATTTTGAATAGTCTCCCTGACTCCATCTTTTAAATAATTAAATGGAAGCTAATCACTTACCCAGTTTAAATCACTACTATTCTGATATCCACATCTCTATTATCTTGGAATCCCTTCTTGTACCTAAGAGCACAGCGTTTTTTTTTTTGTTTTTGTTTTTTTAATATCCAGGGGTCTCTTTGTAATATTTCTACTTTATCTTCCTAGTTCCTTTCATACTGCTGACTATTCCTTCCTCAAACTTACCAATTGTCTCTTAACATTTAAAATACTACTTTTTTCTGATTTTACTTAGAATGTAGAGATCGCAGTGATTCACAGTATAGCTTATTGGTCAAGAGCATAGATTTGACCTAGAGTGCCAGAGTTCAAACCCTGATTCTAACACTTGCTAGCGCTGTGATCTTTCACAGGTTACTTAACTTTTATGAGCCTATTTATTTGTATATAACATTTATTTGTATATAAAAGGCATAGTAAATGTTATACAGATATCTGCTGTTATTGTTGTTTCCCTTCTTAGTCTCTTCCTCTCTGACTTCCACATACTCCACCTGGGGGATTCCATCCATTCAAAGGGATCTTTACTTCTATCAGAAATACATTTCCTCTCCTCATTCTACCCAGTTAATTCCTTCTCAACCTTTAAGATCCAGTTTAAATGTTACTTTCCCCTTCTGAAGCCTTTTCAAAAATGATCTCCCTCCTCTGCCTTGGCAGTTAGTTGTTCCTGCCCTGTGTTTCCATGGTACTTTGAATATATTTCAATGAGAGTACTTGTTACATTAGACTGCAAAAGGTTGAGCCTTTGAAATTGTTAATAGATCACTTTAGACATACAAAGACAGCAAATTTACCTGATTTATCCTAATAAGAACTCTTTATATTTCTGCTACCAACTCCCTCCCTGCATTGTACTCAACACAAGGACTACATGCTACTATTCTTTAAAAATACATGCTTAATACAGTATCTCAAATATATAAAAAGGTATAAAGAATAATGTGAGTGGACACCCATATAGCCACAACCCAGTTGAAAACTATTTACCAATACGATTTAAGCTCTTACTGGAATTATTCCTGGTCTAACTTTTCCCCACCCTAACCTTTAGAGATACCTACTCTATCCTAAATTTGATATTTATCACTACCATGCATTTCTTTAAACATTATATAGGTATAATTCCCTATATAATACATGCAGATTAAGCTTTGTATAAATGCCTTATGCATTTGCTTTATTTACTCAACCTTTTGTTTGTGAGATTCACCCAAGTAACTGTATCAATATGGTTCGTTCATTTCCATTGTTATATAGAATTCCATTATGGAAATACATCACAATATTTGATAGACATTTGAACAGGGTTGAATTTTTTCACTATAATGTTACATGAATATTTTACATGTCTCTTAATGCACACATTGGAGAGTTTCTATATCTACAATTGTTGGACTGTAGTTTATGTGCATCTTAGTTTTAACAGATATTGCCAAATTACTCTTCACTATGTTTGTGCATTTTCTATTCCATCAATAACATCTATGTGTTCCATTAATTCCACATCCCCACCAGTATTTTATATCATCAGACTTCTTAATTTGGGTCAACTTAATATGTGTGAAATGACATTGGTTATAGGCAATGAGAAGATGGGGTTCAAAGACTGAGCCATTGAGAAGCAGCAGGAAAATCAAAGTATAGATTTAAGGAACAGGTTTAACATAAGACCTCATGGAGAATAAGGCAAAAGAGCATAAGCAAACAAGTACTGAAGACTCAATGGCAACAATTTGTGTAACTGTGTGATATTTTCCAGTAGGGCTCAGCAGAGATAGAATAGGCAAGAGACAGAGGTTAGTTTGATTCTACCAGGTTTGGGCTTTTGCCCAACAAGTATATAAAGACAATGGAACAAGGGAATAGAGGCTAATGGCAAGAGAGTGAATGAAATAAGTAACAGACTAAAAATTAAACTGGCTAGGAAAGTAAGTGAAGATAAGCCTTGATCAGGTCAAAGAACAAATCTAGTGGGGATAGTCAAAGGAGAGGTAGAGGAAGAAATTGTGAACAGAGCTGCCTATTGTCATTTATAATTTCAGAGGCAGGCCATTTCCAGGAGATAACAAGTCCCATGTCATGGACTTGTTCCATGACTATGGACAAGTTTCATAGTCACGGAAGTTGATTATTTAAAAAGACAATCACTTAATTTGAAGAGGCCAATGTGTGTTGGAAAAACAATTATCCATGTGAATAATGAAGTCACTAAGGGTAAGACAGAAATTGAAGTGGAAAGGAAGACTGTGTACTAGATCCTAAATGACTGAAAAAAAATCTTTATATAAGCAGAGAGTGATATAGTCCTTGTGCCAGAGAGCAAAGGAATTTTAAGAGGATAGACAGGAAATGGTTTGGAAATAGTTATGTGTAGTCATCCTTACTTCTTACCTTTGGTGTAGGAGTGGTGGGGGACCCAAGTGATATTGTTCTTTATGACTAAGGACAGATTCTAGCTTTCATTAAAGACCAGGACAGACACACACACACACACACACACACACACACACACACACACACACACACACTCCATCAAAATTATAACAGTAGGAAATAGGAGTTTCAGATAACAAGAGAAAAGTTTAAGAGGGAACAAACAAGCAGAGTTGAGAGACAGGAAGAAGAGTCAGCACAGGAATAACAGCGTAGAAGACGACAAATGATTGGAAAGGTTGGGATAAACTAACACATAATAAGACCTGCTGAGTATATATGGCCATAAGGTTATCAAAGTAATTCGTTCTGGACTTCTCTAGTGTCTAGGGAGTTAGCACTAAGGCCTTGGCAATGGTGTGGTTAAATTCCCTGATTTATAGATTTGAGGTAGGGAATGGGGGATGAACATTCTAGTACGTAGTATGTGGTTTACATATACTCCTTAGCTAAATCTTACACTTACTCCTTCCCTCATTTCATAAATGAGGAAACTGAGGATAAGAGAAGCAAAGTGGCCAGGCAGGATTGCACATTAATATTTAGTGTCAATGAGGATTACAGGCTTCTTTTCAAATCTGAAACAGTATGGTAGTATTAAAAAACAAAACAAAACAAAAAAAGAATTTGAGGTCCTAGCATCTTTAGACATGCTCTACCAAGTGAGATACATGTTCCTTAACTTCATTAAGTCTACCTACCAAACAAGGTTATTGTAAAGATGAAACTACAGTTATAAAAAAAATCAGAGTGCCATTTTTAAATTCAAAATTGGCCTACAAAGGAATTTATTTTGAAAAATTAAATTTCTTACTTGGCTTACTTAAAAAAAAAGACAAAAAACCTAACAACCACAAAGTTTCTGAATTAATGTCTATAAATTTTACAGATAGAAACTGAAGCAAAAAGGATATATAATAATGGCTCTGGGGTATATAAGAATCAAGTCCCAACTCCATAGTTTCAGCTCTTTAATACTATGGCACTAGCCTATCTCTTTAAGCCATCTAGTGATCTACACAAATACAACACTCCATTCCCTGCCACAATCCCTGCCCCATTCCCTGCCACAAACCTGTGGCAACTATTAAGCTTTAACAAAAACATCCTATACTTTCCCCACTTTGTATTTCCACCTAAATTTAATCTACTGAAATTTGTTCAATAGATTTCCACAATTTAATCTACTGAAATTTGCTCTCCAAGATCCAAAGAAGAAGCATCTTGAGTGTGAAGCCTAACTTCGTTTCCAAATGTTCAGAAATGATGGCTCCCTCCTCTGGACTCCTGTACCACTTTGCTTTTACCCCCCCTTAAAGTACTTACTGCCTTATAATTTAGGTACTCATGAGAAAATTTTGTTTCTGCCTGTAGAAGTTAAGTCCTTTCAAGGTAGTTGGAAGTAACATCTGTTGCAATTTTGAAGCACCAGTTGCCCTTCTAGTGAAGGAACACACACTTTCATGCACTCTTTGTGACACCAAATGAGTTAGGAATTTATTTTTTATAGGTAAGGACCTGAAAGTCACAGAGGTTAAACAATTTGTTTACAGTCCTAAGGTTATTAAGTGTCAAGAGCCCACACTTGAATCTTGGTCTTTCTGACTAAAGCTGAGGTGGTTTCCATTATATCTTTGCTTTATCTAATTGTTTCCTACCCCCTTGCTAATCATTTAGGAAAGAAGCTCCATTGCATTTTGTCATTAAGTATTAGAAGAAAGGATTTGATACAGGATATTTGCAGTTCTACTTTCCAAGACAAAGAACAGCCTCTTCAAAGCAAAAGAATGATTAACATGAGTCCTAAATAAAGATGAAGAAATGGGAACTTCCTTCCAGGAAAGAAAAGTAAAAAAAAAAACAAAAACATTATTTTTCTATCTTGCATTTGAAAACCCCTTCTCCCCTCTGAGGTTTACACCAGCTGTCTATATCACTCTCTACCCCTCCTCCTCATCTGTCATCCACCACCCTCCCCATTAATCCCCTATATTCACTGCACCTGGGTCACAATCTACCTCTCTTCCCTACATCTTAACATTCTAAATCAATTCAATATCCACACAGATGACTCACACAATACAACAGCCTCACAGCTCCTGGTCATAGCTCACTGACCTTCACCTATGCTCTTCAGCTACCCCCCACACACAGACCTAGCTTTCACCTCGAACAACTGCCATTTCTGACCATAACCTCTACCACCTTTTAGCTTACTTCATCACATTTGCTCACTGATCTAACTCAAGAAAACACAAAATCTTCAAGTCCCAAAATGAACACATTATTCAGTGTTTCCGGTTTATGTCACTACCATCCCCCTAAGTCACCCAAGCAAAACCTCTGAGCATCATGCTGAACTCCTCAACTTCTCATCTGCACATACAATCAATGATTCTCTCAGCTTCATCCTTATTTCTATGACCACATTTTTAAAATGTCATTCAACCATGTCTGATAAAAATCTTTCAGTGATTAAAACAAATAACCCATTGAATTAATTTCAAGATATGTGTGCATACCAAGCTCACCATGACATGGCTTCTGCCTGCATTTCCACTCTCACAATTTAGCACTTACATCTTCATTGTTATATTCTTAATGATTCCAAACTGGTTCTCTATGCAAGTCACTTCTTTTCTCACACTGATGCCTTTCCATAAGCTGTTTTCTTTGTTTGAATCACACTTTCTACTCATCTTTGTCTGGATTATTCCTACTTATCATTTAAGATTTGGGACAGGTGTCACCCCTTCCTAAATCCTTTCATCAAGTCCTAAGCTAGTCTAAGCACCCTCACTTTGGGGCAATCACAGCATCATATGCAAAGTTGTCATCTTTTATTCTGAGATGACCTATTTTAATCCAACTCCACAAGCAATGGAAATATATTGTATTCTTTTTGTATATCTAGCTAAACACAGTACACAGTGCCTGACAGTAAGTGTAAGAGTGAAGATAAGTGTAGAGTGATGATCAGAATATGTTGAGTTTAAATTTTCAATAGGATATTCACACCAGTTTTTTTCCTCAGTTTTTAGTATTTTTAACCAGGAACTTTAAGTTCTTTGAAGGGAAGAACTAGAGCCTTCCCTAGGTTTGGAGAGATCTACATAGAATGGAGCTATGCAAATATTTACCGAACTAACAAAAAAGAGAAATAGCATTTGCACAAACATACCAGAAAACAAAATTTGACACGTGTTACAAACTTTAAGATGACTGACCAAGTTAAAAAATGAAGACATAAGAATGAAGATAAAGAATCAATTCTGACTGCTGGTATGTGTTTGCCTATGTTATAAAAACAGTGAAACATTGCTTAGAATTTGAACAGGGTCCCAAATAGAAGGGCTTAGCATTTTCTCTTCACGGCCATCATGTCTCTGCTAGGCTTAAAATATTACTAACTTGCAAGGACTGCTTAAGCAGGAATTTAGCACATTAGTAAAAGACCCTTTTTAAAAATGTAAAATGTAAACTGAGGCTAAGTGATGAAAATTAAGTAAAAAAATAGTAGGTGAACAACAAAAATATTCTTTTTCATAGTAATTTTGGGCCTTCTGTTAGCAGTTAGAAATGAACAAAGTTTAATGTAATAAAGCATTTTCCTCACTAACTATTAAATTGCAATTGGCACCAAGATAGGTCTCAATCCTTTCTCAGAGTAAAAATAACTCCTTCTATTTACACAGAGCATTACAATACTTCGATATTCTTTAGCTCATTTGATAGTGCTTACAAACATTTTTAAAGTGAGGGAAAACCCACAAATTTCCACAAAATAGGATCTCTTTTAGTTTGAACAAACAATACTAGACACTTTTTTATTTAAGTTCAAAACACAGCACAGAAATGAGGAAGGGAACAGAGTACTTTTTATTTAAGCAGGTTAAACCTTGGGGCCAAGGAGCATCTTGGAGAAACTTGCTCACTCGTTAAGAAACTCTCCTTTAAAGGGAATATGAGCAGACTAGAGCTCATTCAGAGAGGAGTCAGAGAACCACAGCATTTGAGAAACAACAGAAGAAACTGGAATTAGTGGAGCGAAGACAAAACTCGAGGGACATGATTACTACCTTCAGATGTCTTAACGGCTGTCCATAAGCGGAAAGAACGAGGAAAAATGGGGGGCAGCTGCTTATTTCAACCAAAAATTTTTTTTCTAAAAACCAAAGCTGTCCTGGAACAGTTTCTTTGGGAAGAGATTAGTTTCTCATCCCATGACTTGTAGGTGTTCAAACGGGCTAGGCAAATTAATTTGGGATCTTTAAAAGTACTTTGGAATAGGAAGGGAGAACGGGAACCTGGAAGACTACTAAATACCCTTCCAGTCTGGAGACAACGCGGAGTTCACCCATCTCCTGAAAACCCCGTTCCTCTCCTCTCCTCTCAGGGTGCGGTGCCCACGCGTCCAGCTGCCCCAGCGGCTAGCTCCCCTCGGTGCCCCGCGGCTCCCGCCGGGTGTGAGCTTTGGAATCTACTCCCCGCGCGTTCGTCGCCGCACACGTGAGCGCTGCCCGCGCCCCCGCGCGGGGCCAGGCCTGAGGACTGCCGCTGACAGCTCGGGCCTCGGCCCCCACGACCCTGACCCTCCGCGGGGCTACGACGGCCGCCGACTCCGCCTCCGTCTGCGCCGAACCGGGACCCGGCCGGCGAGGCGCCCAAAGCACCGCGCACAGAGCTGCGCGCAGCCTGACAGCGGCCACTCCGCCTCCGCGTCCTCGGCCCAAAGCCAAGCCTCCCCCCGCCCTGGACAGAGCGACCCGCACGCCGGCCGCCCGGCGCCGCCGGCCCTGCAGAGGTCCGCCGTCCTTGGGCTTCTCGTCCCGCCCCCCACCCCGGGGCGTCCCTCACGCGTCAGGCCGCCGACAGGTCT
The DNA here is from genome assembly GCA_004024925.1 of Scalopus aquaticus. NCBI lineage: Eukaryota > Metazoa > Chordata > Mammalia > Eulipotyphla > Talpidae > Scalopus > Scalopus aquaticus. The sequence continues at coordinate 125,468 of PVIJ01002164.1, read as the reverse complement.
CTGGGCCCCGCACGGACGCAGAACCGGCTGCCGCGGCGGCGGGCCGGCTGACAGGGCGGGCAAGGGCCGGGCGGCGCTCGGACCACAGACAGGCCGGCCGGCCGCGACAGCCTGCCAGCCAGTCAGACAGCCGGGCCCGCTGGGGCGGGGGCAGCGGCCCGCAAGTCCGCGCGCCGCCTTCTCTCCCGGGACGGCCCGGGGGTGGCCCAGGCCCCTCAGGCGCGGGCTTTCCCCGCTAGCGGAGGCGGCCGCAGAGCGCTTACCTGCGGGCGCAGCGGCGGCGCGGGCGGCTCACTCCCTTCTCGCCGCCATGTTTCCGCTGCGCAGGGAGCGAGAGAGGACGCGCGAAGGGGGCGGGCGGGGGCGGCTCCGGGGAGCAGCGGGCGGGCGGGCGGCAGGGGGCTCGACCCGCGGCGCCGGCGGCGGCGGCGGCGGCAGCGGCGGCGGCTGCAGCGGCGGCAGCAGAAGCGGGGGGCGGGGCGGGAGCTCCCCGGCTCCGCCTCTCACCGCGAGGTGGCGCGCGCCTCGGCCTTTGGGCTCGCGCGCTGGTGGGTGGGGGCGGGCGGGGCGAGGGGAGGGTGCCACGCGGGGGAGGGCGCCGCCCAGCGGGGCGGGCCCGCCGTGGTCCCCTCCCGCGGTCCCGAGCCCGCTTTTCTCAGGTGGGTAAAAGCCTGACGAGAGATTAGACACTTGGGTTCGAATCCCGCTGCCGCGGGTCAGCTGCTGCGAGGCCGGACGTGCGCGCCGGTGGGGCGATGGAGAAGCCCAGAGCAGTCAGGACTCACAGCCCAGAGCCCCCAGGCCGACTGACTCCGGGCGACCGGGGGCGCGAATCTACGCCCTGCTAACGACCGACTGTGCGATGGATGACCTTGAACGAGTTACCTTGCATTTTTATCCCAGTACTCTCACTTCTAACAGTTAACCAAGAGAAGTCCGAAGAACTGTGCAGGACTTAGTCAGCAAATGCTCAGTAAGCGTAAGCTCCCACGTTGGCGCAGTCATTCGCTAAGTACGCATTGAGCTCTCGGTCGGCTGGGTCGTTCTCTGTGTGTGGTTGGCGCCCTTTGATGCGTTCCTCTGGTTAAACACCACATCCACCCTGGATTAACCCCATTTTAGCAAAGAGTAAATCGAAGCTCGGGAAGGTGAAGCTAACTTGTCCGAGGTCATCCAGCCAGTAAATGAATGAGTGGAGATTCATCTCCATCCCGACTTCAGAGCCTGCACTCTGCCTTACAGAGTGATCAGGTCAGCTGTGTTGGGGTCAAGGGCATCCCAGAGTCATAGACACTCAAGTGGTTTTTGTGACTCTACAAGAGGGAAGCTAATTCCAGGCAGAGGGAAGGGTGTGTCATAGGTATAAAGACATGAAACTGTGTGGCTGGTTATTGTGACCAGTGTGAGAGGAACATGGAAGATTTGGATATGGCCAGCTGCTGCTGCTGTTAGGGAACGGGACCTAGAACACGGAGGTTCTTGTTTGTCTGGAACGAAACTGAATGTTCTTGTATGTCTACTTTAAAATTTATCTTGTAGGTCAGTGGCTTTCATAGTATGGCCTTGGGACCCCTGGGTGTCCCTGAGCTCCTTTTAGGAGTCAGTGAGCTGAAAATTATTTTTATAATTTATACAATGCTAAACATTATTTGCCTTTTTTCACTCTCACTTGCTCACAAGTGTAGAGCAAAGTTTTCTATAGACTCTAATAAGACATATGACATTGCAACAGATACAATGCAGAAACAGATTTTTGGAATCCAGCTGTCTTCTTTTAAGCCAGGCATTAGAGATTTGCACAAATGTGAAACATCTCTCTTCTCATTAATTTGTTTTTGTTTTAGAAATCATTTTTCATTAAAATGTGTTTAAGTTAATATGTAATGGGTTTATTATTGTAACTTTTAAATGAGTTAATAAAATTTGACAAATGCCCCACTTTTAATTGCTAAATATTGACAGAACTGCACATAAACTCTTCACGTTCCTTAATAATTTTTAAGAGTGGAAAGGGGTCCTGCTGTAAGCAATATGTAGCTATTGAAGTTTTAAGTAGCAAAATGACTTAATCAGAATTGCATTTCAGAAAGAGCTTTTAAGACTCAAGCTGAGCCTGAGGAGTCCAGGAGGCACAGGCATTCCACGCAGAGGGAGAGAGCAGGAAAGTGGAGCGCCTTCCTGGCAACAGAGCTAGGATAGGACTCCCATGCTTTGGGTGTTTTCCAGTTTGATATCACCTCACCACCTGATAGGTTAGCACGAGAGCAATTACTTCATACCATTATTTCCGCCTGGCCCTGTGTTGTAAGGCTTTTGCTTGTGCTTGCTGCAGATGCTGCCATGCTTTCTGACTCCAGCACACTGTTTCCTCATTACCCATTTTCTGCGAAGCAGCAGAGTGAGGGAGGCAGAGGAAAGAACAGGAATACCTTTTAATTTGCTAAAGCTGAAAGGTAAGTAAACCAAGCTCTCTAGGATCAGCTAAGCAGTCAGTCTTTAAGCAAGGATCTGAGGAACAGTCCTGGCATGAACACTGAGAAGGCCAAACAGGACAGGAGAGTAGGACCAATGATAAGCCATGAAGTTAGCCTTGACTTCTATAAAAAGGAATAAGTATCTATCCATGGCATGGAGATGTCAAAAGGATTAACTCAAAACATTCAGTCTACATCATCAGCCCTCTCCCCACACCTGTTTGTTCTACTAGACAATTCCATAAGGAGCCCTCAAACTCCATGGGTTAGAAACCAAAATCATGATTCTTCATCCTAAACTTTCTGTGTTCTCCATTTCAGGCAGTGGCACAACTATCCTTCCAAATCACCCTGTCTTAAAAAGCATGGTAGAATTTTTTTTAAAATGCCTGACTATACTCCACATCCGGTTACTTTCCATGCCTTCCCTGGACTACTAGAGTCTTATAGATGCCTCACCTATACTATCTTATTTAATCCTTGTGACCATTTCCACAAAAGACCGACACAGTATTATGATCTGCATTTTGCAGGTGATAAAACTGAGGCACAATGGGTGGTGGGTAAAGTCACCGGTCCAAAGTCACAGAGCTCATAAGTGGTGGAGCCAGAACAGGATCCCAGGCAACCCGACCACAGAACTCACTTTCTCTGGCTCATGGTTTTTTACCCTGTGAGAGTAAAATATGCTCTCCTGCCTCCCCTCCTGCTAGCTCTCATGCAGGCCGTATAAACTTCTTTGGGGACCTTTATCACTTCTACCTCACGATGGTTAATGTCTTAACTTTTTCACTTATACAGTAAATTTGTAAGGTCAGGATCAGTGTCTAATCTATAATAGTACCTAATGGCTTTCTTGAAGCTGGTATAGATATATAGTAGGTTTTTAAAAAATGAATAAATATATAGTAGACTACTCCATAGCAATAAAAGTGAATAATCTAGATCAGGACTGTGGCAAATAATGATTTTGGTTCAAATCTGGCCCAACTCCTGTTGGTGTATGATTCAAGAGCGGAGAATGGTTTTCATGTTTTTAAATGGCTGAACAAAACAAAAAGAAATATTTTGTGATACATGAAACTTACATGAAAATAAAGGTTTACTGGCACCCAGTCAGGTTTTCTATGGCTGCTTTTGTGCTACAATGACCCTAATGACCTGCAAAGCCTGAACAATTTCCTACCTGGCTACTTACAGAAAAATTAGCCAACCCCTGATCTCAAGTTCCATGTAATATCATGAAAATATCTTAGAAGCAGCATTGAACAAAAAAAAGGATAAAAAGTATGATGCCACTTATATAAAGTTTTAAAATAAGTAAAATAATACCAATTTTGTTTTGGAACATACATAGACTTGTAGTAAAATTATAAAGACTTGTGTGGAAACAGTAAACATCAAATTTCAGCAGAGTGGTTATCTCTAGGGTGCGGGGGCGGGGTGGGGGTGCAGGGTCGGGGGGAATACCAGCAGGGAAGCGAACACAGGGAATTTTAACTATTTGTAAGTCAGGAGCAGGCACTACACAGTGTTCATTGTGTTATTCTTTTTGGTTTCCTGTTAACATAAATGAATAAATGAGAGTAAGCAGAGGAGGGGTGAGTGGGGATGTTAGCAGAAGGATAGTTTTGGGTTGACTTGGTCAGGATCTTCTTATTTCCTCTGGTTGGGTGGAATGCCTCTACTCAGCCTTGTCAGCCTCATTCTGTGCATTGCCAACCCATGGCCCATCACCTCCAAGAAGCTTTGTTTCAAGCCTCCAAGCCAACTATGATCTCTCCCAACAGAAGCTGCCCACAGCTCACCATCTGATTCTTTCCAACGGAATTTATCACAGCCCACCCTGTCAGAGAGCTGTTTTTATCTGTGTCTTTTCTGAATCGTGCACAGTTTGCATGCTTGGTAAATGTTTTTAATTCTATAATAATTTGCTTCCTCTTGAATACCTTTGCCTGTAACTTGGGGAAGTAGGGCCAGGATGCTCAATCAACCTGACTAGTATTTCTGTAAGCATGGTAGACAGATGGTAGATTCTAATGCTTTTCCACTCAGCTATGGCAGAAGTTGAGAATAGGCAGGACCTCGAAATCCATCTAGTCCTCATTTTACTATGATGCCCAAAGAGGTGCAGTAACTTGCTCAAGGTTACACAGTGAGTTAATGATCTGAAATACAGCCCCCGTTCTTCACGATCTTAGACTACAAAGAACCATGATGATGCAAAGGAGGCTGATATGAAAGCGTGATGACATGATGGAAGGAAGCAGAGAATTCAGGCTGCTGAGAGGCCGGGAAGACTTCCCTAAGGAAGTGACATTTGAATGGAGCTTACGGGAAAACTAAGATTTCTTTAGGCCAAGAGAGATGGGGAAGGGGCTGCAGGCAGAAAGAATGACACGTGCAGAGACAGAAGGGCATCCTCAGGGCAACCGAGGATCTCTGGAGAAGTAGACGGAAGTGAGCCTGCAAAGTCTGGTGGGAGCCAGATTGTCAAGAGCTTGGATATTAAGCTAAAGAGTTTGGACTCTTTACCTCAAGTAGGTATTGAAGAGCCATCAAAGGCATTTAAGCAGGGGATTTTTATTTTAAAAGGAATGCTCTGGTACAGTGTGCTGCAAGAGCTTTACTAAAAAGAGACAGAAGACAGGAAAGACAAGGCATCCACACTAAGAGTTGTGGCTGGGCTCAAAGCTTCCACTTACGGTGGATGAACTTGGGTACATTATTTAACTCTCCAAACTTTTGTTCAGTCTTACATTAGGGTGATCACATTTCTTTATAGGGATGTTTTAAGGCTCCAAAGAGATATTTCCAGATCTCTCCCATGTGCCTGATAACCTGTTGGTGCTCCGTAAGTCCCTTTTTCTTTCTTCCCTTTCTCTTAATGATCGGAGTAGACAGAGTTCTGCCCGATGAAATGTGAAACTATGGCCAAGCAGTGGGGTAAATCCCCTTGGGAGATGTGAGTACATAACTGGATATGTTCAAGAAGGCTACTTCTTTGGTGAAACTGGAGTTGAACTAAGATGAACCTCTAAAAATCTCTTTCTGTCCTAATAGTCTATGATTCTATTACCTTCAAGGCCTAAGTAGTAAGGAAATAGTCAAGAACCTGAGGTTTGATATAACCTTTACTATTTACTATTATTTAAAGCAGTCCATTGGATCATAAGGGTTTCCCCCCTCCCTTTTTTTTTTTTTCAGAATGAACATCTGTTATTTAAGTGTACAATTTGGAAAGAGCTATCCTAAACTTACAACAGTCCCTTAGGAATAGGTAACCATCACACAGGAGAATGAACCCTGATTTGAAGTTCAGAGGCCTACATTCCAGATCAGAATTTGCTTATGTTCTTGGATAGTTCCTTCCCAATGTCTTGGCCTCAGCTTTTCCATCAGGAAGATGGGGAGGTTGCACTTCTGAATGATCCTTTAAAACTAGGATTCTAGAAGCCTGAGTTACTAAGATCCTGAAAGTATGGATTAAATAATGGTAGGAGAGCCTAAGGGTTATATAGCAACTATGTCACTCAGAGGTTATACGTACGTCTCAATTTAATAGCATCAAACTCCCATAAAATAGATTCAGAAGTGTGTCACATGCTTGGGAAGTGAGGCTCATTTGACATTCTTCTTAGAGTGAGGACTTTGGAATTCATGCATTTCAGTCTCAGCATTACCTTTTGCTGAAATTGGATTATTTCATATTTCTAGTGGAGAGGCAAGGTACTTTCTCCAGTATGGCAAAGAAATAGAAATGTCAGTCATCTGTCATGGAAGAGATTGTTTTATCTCTATGTTAACTTTAGGACCTAGATGCCACTTCATCTGGGAGCAGACAAATATGAAAACTAAGTGCTAGGACAACCCTGCTTTTCTACCTGTTGGAATGTCCTCCTGGTCAACTCCTTTCATCTCATCTTTTTGAAGCCTCCCCCTCCCCCTCCCCCTTTTCTGTTCCATAGAAGAAGCCCCTCCATTCACTCTGCTCCCCCAGTACCTTGTATCTGTTTCAGTGTTCATCATACCGCATAGCCAGCATTGCCAGCATGACTGGTGGTTCTCTATGGGTAGGTAAAGGGCACAGCACTGACATTTGTCTACCATCTGTAGTGTGCCCCAGCATATATATCTCTGCCTGTATCTATCCTCTCCTGTAACCCTTCCAGAGATGCTTGTGGAGTAGGCATTGTTATCCCGTGTTTAACTGAAGTCAGGGAAGTTAAATAACCTACACAAGATCACACAGCTTGTAAGAACTGAGTCTGGCTCAGATGAATCAGGCTCTTTCACTTTCGAAGTTCATGTGCACATGTCCTTTTTGGTCATACTCATCTCTGTAACCTGAACTCTTGGTAGAAGCCCAGTGTTTGATATATACCAATTATGACTGCTGAATGGCAATCCAATTCTGATCCATCAATCAGCAGAGTCTTACTGAATGAAGCAAGGTGTTGGGGCAGCTACAGAGGAGAATGTAATTGGGTGGGGATCGAGCTAGCCTTTCCTTGATTTGCAGTGACTTCTGAAGACTTCTACTTTGGAGTCGATACTCTTATCAGATTTGGTGATGCCTTAGCTTGGCAGGAGGGGCCATAGCAATCTCTTGACAAGGCCAGTGTGTTAGGATATAGTTGTTTAAACCAAATTAATATCATACCGTGCTTTCAGGTTCTAGGGTCATAGGAGAAACAGAACTCAAAAACAACTCTCAAGCATAGGAGATACTGTACAAGATCCTAAGAGCAGGATGGAGGGAGGAGGTGATAAATCCTGCCTACAAGGATGAAGGAGGATTTCAAAGAGAAGGTGGCATTTGGGCTGGAGTTCAAAGAATAAGTAGCTGTATTTACTTGTGGATTTGTTTTGTTTGTTTTCTAGGCATAGAAAACAGTATTCCTGGTTTAGAGTATGCAAAGGGAGGCGGGCACCACCAGGAAGCTGAAAACAATTTTCTATGATGAAACATTAGGTACCATGGGGAGATGACATGAGGTGAGAGAAAAAAGCCTGGTTGGACCAGAGAATCAAAGGGTCTTGAAGATCATGCTAAGGACTTGTATCTATCCAAGACTTGCCAAAATTCTGGCAATATGTAAAGAGGGGCACTAGAGTGTGGTGATTGAGTCAGACAACCTGGATTCTCTCTCATCTGATTCCATTATATACTTACTGTACCTCAGTCTCTTTGGGTTTCTTTCTCCCATGTAAAGTGAAATGTTTAGAAGATTTCTCAGAGCTCTACCATCTCTGTGGCTACCAGCTTCACAAGATGAAAATCCTTCACAAGGTTCATCTCAGTTCCCGTGTGGGCAGAATCTTGAGGAGGTTGCCCATTGTCTCACCTGCTAGTATTCATGGCTTTGTGTAATTCCTTCCCTTATTCGTCGGCAGGGTCTGTGATTTGTTTCTGATAGGTTGAATACAGCAAAGATGATCAGATGCATGGGATGTATTTTATTCTTAAACTGATTACATGGTTCTATGACATAAAGTTGTAACACCATATTGCCGGAGTCGCTCTCTCTCACTCCCTTGTTGGTTTGAAACTGCCATGTTGTGGGATGCTTATATTGGGAGGCCCACTCCTGCTGCAGTGGCAAGGAACTGCAGGCAACTCTAGTTGCTGAGGGCAGCCTCCCACTGACAGCTGGTGAGACTATGAAGCCCTTAGTCCTACAAATGCAAGGAACTGAATGTGCCAACAGCCCGAGTGAGTGTAGAAGCAGATTCCTCCCCAGTCGAGCCTTAGATGAGACTCCTTCCCTGACTAACTCCTTGACTTCAGTCTTGTAAGACTCTAGGCAGAGGACTCAGCTAGGCTGGGCTTCAATTCCTCACCCCTAGAACTTGTGAGATAAGGATTAAGTTGTTTTCAGTTTCTAAGTTTGTGATAATTTGTTATGCAGCAATAGATACAATTCCCCACCCAACATTTTTGACCCCTGATCCCAAGCCCTGTGCTCTATTTACAAGTTAGTGGCATCTCTCTGTGAATAACCCCCTACCTGTATGTGTGGGTAACTTTATGTGTCTATATCTAAGTGTAGCTCATTCATTTCTGTTCAATCACAGTCCTTTTGGAAATATTTATTATGTGCAAAGGACACATACAGGCGGGTGGACCTGGGGTCTGACGGTGCTCACAGTCTGGTGAGGAAGAGAGTCCCATGATGCTAGAGCTGAGTAGCGTCCACCTGGAAGGTGAGATAGCTACGGAGATAAATGTGTATCTAACACTGTATAGGTGAGTTTGTTTTCCAGAATCACCTCATTTGAGTCTTATAAATCTCCAGTGTAGATGCTAGTTTTACAGAGGAGGCTGTTGAACCCCAGAGAGCTTAAGGGACTTGCCTTGGCATAGATCAGGTCTAGGACTCTAACCCAGTTCTTCTGAATTCAAATGGTTTGGATAATGAAGGAATAACTATATGTTTCTTATGTGTTGATAGATTCTGTTGGAACTTCTAGAGAGCAAACTTGCCTACATCTCTCTGGAAGGGATGGCGGTGAAATTCTGATTCCAATGTTGATACACCAGTGAGCCTTCCATCAACCTCCGACATGGAAAAGAAGATGGAAACAGACCCGGGCCTGTCCTCATCCGCCCTCAGCTAGCATATGGTGGGTATTCAAGAAATGGAGGCTGGACTGCATTTTCTTTGAGGGCCTAAACCATCCCATTGCCCAGGCCTGGGCCTGCCCCACAGTGACCCTCCGGGGAGGATAGGGTTCTTTATTCTTTTGTAAATACGTGCTATTTTCTGATTTAGTTTTGTGGAAACCTATCACAGTACCTGGTCCATAGTACAGTGCTTGCAGGTGTTCAGTTAGTCTACCCATTTCCTCCTGAGGAAACCAAAACCTAGAGTGCCTGATTTAGGATCTAGGTCCCTCGATTTCCAAGTTACCTTGACTGAAGGAGCTTAGGGGTTAATAATGATTGAGACGGGCCTCATTCTGTCCTAAGAAGTTTGGGTTTTATTTAAGCCACAATCTCTGTGATGTTATGAGGAACCTGTGTGACAGCTGTGTGACTTTTAGTGTTGCCTTATCTGTGGCTACATATATGATCATGTCCAACTTGCAGGAATTAAACAATGGAAAACCCTATTTGGCCTGACAAGACTCTTATGAGGTTTGGTTTGATGGTTTAACAAAGAGGATTAGGTAGCAGGTAGAATCAATATTTTTTTGAAAAACCATAAATGTATGGCCTACTCTGTAACAAGCACTATTTGGGGAGCATCTAATATATAATAATCAAGTAGGAGGTGAGCATTCCCATTATCCTTGGAGGCTGGGTTAGTGATTTGGACCTCCAGCTATTGAGCTGTGAAGATGGAATGCACTGTGAAAATTCAGAGCCCAAAATGTTAACCCTCTTCAAGAGCTTGGAGATGCTAAAGACTATTACACAGGGGCGCTGACCTACCCAAGGTTACTCGGCAAACTCCTGACTTCTGTTCAGTATTCTGTTTGCTTCACTACTTTAAAATAACCTAATAGACGAAATGGCATCTCCTGAGAATCTTCTGGTTTTCCAACTTGTGCTGAATAATTTTCTGGAGAAAATCTTGGACTTGCAGAGAAAGTCCTAGGATTAAATTTTACCTCGGTTGTTTACCCAGAGATCTTAAGCAAGTCACTTCCTATGTCCCAGTCTCAGTGTCTCCAGACAAAAAAACAAGGCTGTAATTGCTCTCAGGGTTAAGTCAGAGTGGCTGGCACAAAGCAATTGCTCAAGTGGATTCTGCCCTCCATAATCTGGATATGGAGGAAAGACTGATGTGCAAGGAGGATTTGGGGGACAGCAGCAGCAGACTTTGTTGGCAGGTTAAACAATGAGTGTTAGGACAGTTAATGTGCTCTGGTTCCATCTGGTAAAAAATTTAACTTTGAGGAGATTCATGATGGCCAAAAAAATCATCTGGGAAAGGCTGGCCTGCAAGAACCAGACGGGACACTAGGTGGTGCCAGTGGCCTATTTGGGAACTGGGAGAGAACAGCAGGAAGCCTGGGAACTGCATGACCAGCAGATTCTTTCTTGTTGCTTCCTATAGAGAGAGGGACCCTGGGACACTGAGGGTCAGGGGACTGTGACCCAGGTAAGGGGATAAACAGGAATTTCACACTCTTTAGTCCTTACCACTTTTATCTGCTTTACCATTAAAAACTGGAGAAAATTGGTCCAAAGTAATTTAAACCAGTTCTGACCAGACAAAATCAGTTCTGACTGGATGAAACTGATTCTGACCACATCAAATTGGCTGAAACTGGAAAAAGCCTGTTCTGATTGGATCAAACTGGTAAAACTGATTCTAACCTGCTCGAACTGCCTCTGACCAGATAAAACCAGTTCTGACTGGCTCATGCAAGTTCTGACTAGACAAAGCCAGTTCCGACCAGATAAAAGTGAAACATGTTCTGTCCAGATAAAGCTGGTTCCAACTGTATAAAGCCGGTTTATACCAGATAGGGCAGGTTGTGGCCAAATTAAAGCTGGTGGAAACTGGTTATAACTGTTCTGAATAAAGCCAGTTCAAGCTGCTTCTGACCAGTTCTAACCAAAACCGATTCTTACCACAAATTACTCAAATTAGTTACCAGTTCTGACTGCATAAAATCAGTTCAAGTTGGTTACAAACTAGTTTTGAATGAATAAAATTAGGCAAATCTTTTCTGTCTGGTCTGACCTGTTCCGGCTGGTGTAGAGTGGCCCAAACACATTCAAACCAGATCTGATTGGATAAAACTGGTTCAAACTGATTCTGACCACCAAAGGAAAAAAACCACACACACACACACACACACACACACACACACACACACACACACACACACACACCTGGGTCAGATTGGAAAGCTTAAACTGATTTAGACCAGCTCAAACAGTTCAAACTGCGTCTGACCAGATAAAACCAGTTCTGCCTGGCTCAGACCAGTTCAAACTGGCTCTGACAGCAAAAAACTCATTCTGACAGGTTCAAACAGCTTGCAACTGGATCCAACTGTTCTAAAAGGCTCAATCCAGTTTAAACCAGCTCAAAGTAGTTCAAACTGGCTCTGACCAGATAGAACTGGTTCTGACTGGCTAAAACTGGTTCTGACTATATAAAATGGTTCTGGCAAGCTCAAACCAGTATAAACTGGCAAAAAAAAAAAACTGGCTCAAGTGATTTTAAACTCAAACCAGTTCTGATTGGATAAGACCAACAAACATAAGACCAGCAAACCAGTTCTGACTGGATAAGATTGGCTCAAACCAGTTCAAACTGGCTCCGACTCTCAAACAGTTCTGAATGGCTAAAACTGGTTTAAAGCCACTCAAACCACTTCAGTCTGGCTCTGACCAGAAAAAAACTGGTTCTGACAGGATAAAACAGGTTCTGACTGGTTCAAACCAATTCTGACCAGATCAAAACGGTTCTGAATGGATCAAACTGAAAGCTCTGACTGAACCTGCTTCAAACCAGATCTGCCTGGAAAAAACCAGCTCAAACTGGTTCTGGGTGGACCATACCAGTTCAAACTGGTTCTGAATAGAAAAAGATGGCTTAAACTGGTTCAAACCAGTTGTGACTGAGAAAAAAACTGGCAAAAACTGGTTGTAGAGGCAGGATGGCACTGGGAGCAGGTTCTCTAAGGAGACAGGCAGGCGGGTCAAAAGGAGGAAGGTAGTCCTGGAGCCCTCAGTGGATTTTAGGCTTTTAGTCTTTAAATGGTATCTCATAGAGAGGCAACAAGGTACAGGGCAGGCAATGGGGCTGGGGGGCTGGGAATCCTCCCAGCCTCCCAGTCCCCAGCAAACCCTCACTCTTTTGGGCTCTCTGGCAGCGTCTTGTGGCATCTGCTGCACCCCAAACGGAAGGTCCGCCGTTTCTCCTCTGTCTCTTCTGCTGCTGATGTGCCTTCCTCTGCTTATAAGCCCAGTCTCTGGCTCAGCTGTGGCCACTCATGCAGGCCCGCACCCTTTTCCAGGTGTCTGCCATCAGGCATGTGCATAGGCCTGCAGAGGTCCATCAGTGAGGGGAGGGCGGAAAAAACTGTTAATTCTCATTTACCCTACACTGGTTCAAACTTGTTCTGACCAAAAAAAAAAAAAAAAATGTTCTGGCTGGAAAAAAAAAAAACAAAACAGATTAAATGGGTTAAAAAAGAAAAAACACAGTTCTGACTTGAACAAACATGCTGAACCGGTTCAAACCAGTTCTGACTGGAAAAAATTTCTCACTGGGAAAAACTGGCTCAAATTAGTTCCAACCTGTTCACACCTGTTCAATATAGTTCTTGCTGGGAAAAAAAAACCCAACTCAAACCTGTTCTGACCAGATCAAACCTGTTTTGACCAGTTCTGACTAGATAAAGCTGGTTCAAACTGCTTCTGACCAATTCTGTCTTGACTGAACAGGTTGAAACCATTTCTGATTGGAAAAAACCAGCTCTGATTATCTGAAACTAATTCTGACTGGAGAAATCTGGCTCAAACTGGTTCTGGACAAAATGGGGTCAAGCCAATTATGACTGATTCTATTATATCAAACCTGTTCAAACTAGGTCTGCCCAGAGAAAACAGATTCAAACTGGTTCTGACTGGAAAAACCAGATCTAAATGGATAAAACTGGTTCTGAACTCTTCTAACCTGACAAAACCAGTTATTGATTTTTTTATTTGGAGGAGAGAATAAATATATAGATATATAAAATATCATATAAATAGATAGCAAAATATAAAGAGATAAATTATGGAAATAGGAGTATAGAAGTTAGATGGGTTTGAATGAAAGAGACAGGGTGCAGACACTGTCAATGGCAGCCAGTGTTCCTATGACTGACCCCCCCAGTCAACTGATAACATTGCTATAGATGATGACAGCTCTCTGCATTTCCACATTTCCACCTGAGAGCATGTTCTGGCCCCAGGAGCTCATTTTGCACAAGGGGCAGGAAAAATACTGTGGAAGTTAACCCCAGGAAAGACCCTCAATCAGCGGGAAGATTGGCTCATGGAGAAATGCTCCAGCTGCAGTCTGTTTCACATAGTCTCCCATGGGCCCCACAGTGGAATAGAGACTTAGTTGCCCTCAACATTAACCTGCTCACAATCAAATCCTTTATTGGCTTTTCTCCCTCCCCAGCCTCCCATCTCCTTTCCTTACTCCTTCACTGTGCTTCTGGGACCATGTCCCAAATAAAGTACTTGCATCCAAATTCTTGTCTCAGGGTCTGCTTTTGGAAAACCCAAACTAAGATAGATATGATAATAATGACTTAAATAAGATACAAGTCCATTTCTCTCTGAGTAGTAATTTATCCTTAGAAAGTTTGGAGCTAAGAGGCACCTTCATAAAATTATTGAGACCCAGGTTCCTCCTATCTGGCTTCCACACTATCATCCCAGATGGCTGCACCAGCTCCAGCCATCTCATGCATTTTCTAGATAGCAGAAAGAAAGACAGGTCAAATGAATAACACACTCCTTTGCTCTACATTTCAAAGTAGTTCCACAAGACTCATGTTTATACCCACCATCCAGAACTCAGTTATCTAACCATATGTAGCTTAAAGGAAGACTGAGAAGTGTAGTCTTTATTCCAAGTGGCCATGTGCCTAATTGAAAGTCAGAGCTTCTATTTTTAAGGGGAAAATAGATACTGGGGAGGAGGGGCACCTGACATTCTATGCCCAAAGCAGTTAAGCGATGTGGGGTACAGGTTGACAGACTGCCATATAGGAGTTTGAGGAGAATAGAGAGAATGTAGAAAAAGCAAGAGTAAAGAAATCAGGAATAAAAATTTTAAAATTAAAGAAAGACGCAAGAGCTCAGATTCAAAGTGCATACTCAATGCCGAACGGAACAAATAAAAGTAGTTTCACACCTACCCACGTTGTAGCAAAACGATAGCATATCAAGGACAAAGAGAAAACATAAAAGCTACTATGAAGGGGTCCCAGATTAATGGACCCCACTGAAGACCCAAAGCTCCCATCCTGTGGTACAGAGGGACCTTCATATGTCCAATCTCTGAAGCTGTGTGAGACTTGGCCTTGATCTTACCTGATACAGAGCTCCTAAGACCCCAAGGGAATCAAATTCCTGGCTGCTCTCCCTGCTTTGGCACCCAGACCCCTAGCTCCCATGTTAGGTCACCTTTGTGTTTCAGTGCATTTCTGGATGATGAAGATGTTATCCTGCTTTATGGCTATTCCTGTTCTGAACTTACCTTTTCATATCATTGCTATGAATTGAGAGCACAAAGGTGGGATTGCCAATGTGAACTTTCAGTACCATCTTGATCAGAAATTTCTGAGCACTTTGAATCTCTCCAGAGTGGAGACTCACTGCCTGTGAACTGGACTGTTTCCAGCATCCAAGCCACAGGTATGGGAAAGGACTCCGCCCATCTGGATGTTTCTGTTTTCTTCCCCAAGGAGACACAGGCCCCAGAGGACCCAAAGAGAGCCCTGCATAAGGAGAGTCTGGGCCTCGTGGCCTCCCAGCCTCACGGTTCATTGCTACCTGACTCCTTCATTCCATCACAGGGCTTCCTGCCAACACTCCCTTGAAGGTCTTCACTGATGCGGGGCTTTAGGTGTTCACAGCCATATTTGAATTTCAACAAGGGACTCATAAAGATGTTTTCATCTTTAAAGTGTACAGGAATGGAATTCAAATGGCGGAATGACAGGCTGCATGTGGGGTCGATCGGCTGGGTCAGAGACATCACACCTGGCTGGCGGGGAGAGCTCTCTGACGACAGGAGCTGTCCAACAAGGAGTGGGCTGCTGTCACCGGAGGAACTCAAGCGGTGGACGACTGACCTTCCACTGGGCTCTAGGTGGGGGCCGGATGCACGGAGTCTTAAGTGGGGGAAGGGCTGTGGGAGAAGCAAAGGAAACAACTCTGTGAAAGCAGAATGGACATTGCAAAGTGTCACTGAAATGTCATTACTGCTCTAAAAATCTGCACTGCTGCTCTGAGGCCAGCCTCCCCACACACAGGTGTATTTCCAAAAGCACATTCCATGCTGCCATTTTCAGGACCCAGGGACTGGGTTTGTCATTCCCCTTTGTGGGGAGGGGGTCTCATGTGTGAATGAGAGGACTGGACTCATTCTACTAGCAGACCTCCGAGTCCAGATAGTGAGGGGCTTCCCCACTGTTCCTGAGAACCAGTCTCCTTGGTCCCCTCGTCCCCATGCCTATCCAACCCCCTGTGTGACCCAATCCAAACAGGTGACCACACCTGGCAATATGAATGCACTTCAAAACCTGCATTATTTGTAGTGTTTCACAGTTACCATAGCAGTAAGATTTATCTTCATCTTTTGCAATTTAAAAATACTAGTGGAATGACTGTTTTCGTCTGTGTTTTAAAGTCATAGCATTTTTTTCTCTCATTGCTACTGCATTTATGATGCCCTTAAAATTTACTATAAAAGATTATATGTATATAACTAATGTATATGCATATATTAATACCAGAAAGACCTTCTCAGGGAAAAGTATTTCTCCCACAACTGTGGTGGGGTTCAAATGCTTTTGTAGCATGATTGGTAGCACATGTGAGTTGTTATAGTGTGATTGGTGGCATATAATGGATTCTCCCAAGGCCCCTTTCAGTATTAACCTCCCTTCCTAGCCTCAGTAGGTAAGGGGAGGGCCCTTGTTGCCACTATAATTGTTAGGGCTGGTGGCTGCCAGCTAGAAGCAAGGGACTTCATGTTTATTGAGTGCTGAGCACTTCACAGTGCTGTCTCTTAATCTATATAGGAACCCATTTCACAGTGGCCAAACCCTGGCTCAGAGAGGAGAGGTGAATAACTTACCCAAAGTCACACAGCCAGGAAGAGGCAGAGAGCACTAGGCTCTCAACCATGTTCTTTTCAAACCCTTCAGTTGATTTCTGTTCAGACTTCTATTCTCAGGGAAGATTTCTGTAAAAGCAAAAATGTCTATGTGGATTTTAGCTCTTAGGTAATGGCACCTCATTCTTACTATTTTAGCTTTTGTTTGTGGCACTTCACATTTTGGAAAAAGTTTTCAGATTCTGAGAATCATGTAATCTGTCTTCATGGCTAACTTTTGGGGAAACTTTTTATTTAAAAGGATTTATAATAAGTTGCAAAAATAATATTGAGGTCTTCACTCAGTTCCTCCCGCAGTACATTGTCAAAACCAGGAAACTGACATTGGTATAATGTCTGTGTACAGTTCTGTGTCATTTTATCATGAATAGATCGTGTGGTCACCATCACAATCTAGACACAAAACAGCCCATCGCCACAAAGAGGTTCCTGAGTGACCCTGTGGAGTCCCACTCATTTTTGTCCCATTCTCCCTGGCCCCTGGCAATCACCAACCTTTGCCCCACTTCTACAAATTTGTCGTGTCTAGAATGCCACATAAATAGAATCAAACAATATGTAGCCTTTTGAGATATTTTTCACTCAGTGTAATACCCTTGAAATCCATTCAAGTTTTGCTTATGCCAATATTTGGTTCCTTTTTATTGTTAAGTAGTATTCCATGATGGTCATTTTTAAAAAAATCTTGGAAATATATGTATATATATAAGATAGACAGAAAAACATAGAAAAAGATCATCTGCTCCCAGCTTGGAGGGAGGAAGCCTCCTCATTTCCTTCTTGCCAGATCAGAAGTGGCTTAGGTTCCAGGACTTGTTGGGCACACCACAGACCCATGTGCAGAGACAGAAAGGACCAGACAGGGAGAAGACAAAGCTTCTTGCCCTGAAGAGAAGCTGCTCCCTCTCCTCTCCTCTGTGGGACTCCATCTGGCTGCTGCTAACTCTTTCTTTGCATCTCTGCCTCCTTTCTTTTTTCCCTTCTCTTTCTCCTTGCCCTGTGTGTCTCCATCTGTCTCTCTGAGTCAGTCTCTCTCTCTTTCTCAAACCACAAAACGTGGCTAAATGCAATTTCCATTGAGTGCAAAATCTTGTGTCTGTGCTTCATTATTCTGTCTGGATTCATACATGTTTTCAATTGCATAATTCCCCTCCTTCCTCATTTTCTCCCCAAGACTTTCTCCCACATAATATGAGCATTTGGGGGCCAGCTTTTGACAGTTCTGCCTTTGAATGCTGTGAAAAGTAGAGCGAGTGCCTCTTTCAGTCCTGTGCCACCAGGGAAGCTTGGCTAGCAAGTTCCCGGGGTTCCTGCAGAGCATCGTCCCTTAGACCAGTCCTGGGGGACTGCCCCTCCACCTGCTTGTGAGAAGCCCAAGGCTTGAGTGGCAGTGCCAGCCTTGGAAGAGTCCAAAAAGCATTGTAAAGGCCAGCTCAGAACCTTCTACCCAGCTGGCAACCACAACATCAGGTCCAAACTCTCCCTGGTTTTTCAACACCTTGAACATCTGGACCAGCCCTATTTATTAATTTATTCTTTCATTCATGTCAGACTGGGCAGGATAGCTTCTGGCTTCAAGAGCCATTGCAGTTATGAAATCGGGTTAATAGAAAATAGCCTAAATAGCCAACAAGAAGGGAATAGTAAAATAAGTTGTGAGATATCCTATAGGATCAGACATTCCAAAATCATTAAAAGGCATGGTTTTTGGAATAGAAAAATACTCAGGATTTACTGGAATCCTGATGACCTACAAATACACGGGGAAGGGAAAACAATGTAGATAAAAGGCACCAAAGTGTTAACAATTCTTATTTCTGGGCTGTGGGATTACGGATGACTTTAAAAATGTTTCTTAATGTTCACAATAAGCATGCTTTATCTTTATAATCAGAAACAAATATGCATTATTAAAACTAAATGAACTCTGCTGGATAAAATGTCATCTCTGCAGCTTTCCGCTCCAGCGGTGTTGTCACGGGCGCAGCACCCCCTCCCACTGCGGCCCCAGGGTGGGGACAGGCCCGACCCACGCACCTTCCCTTGAGTTCCAGGCTCTGCCACTGGGTCGGGTGGCTGGTAACTCTGTGGATGTCCTGTGATTCCCCACCCCACCCCCACCCTGTCCCGGCACCCCATCCAGCCATGTTGCAGGCGCAGTCTGCAGATGGGCAGGTCCTGCCTGATGTGTCTGCACTGCACTTCTGAAGCCAGGTGCTGCTCTGCTCCCCTAACGCGGTGTCCTGGGTCCTGCACACAGTCTCGAGGTGGAGTATAGACCACGGTGCCCCTGTGTTCCCAGCACACACCCTTCACACCGAGCCAGGCAGTCTGACCTGGGGGTGGGGGAGGAGGCCTGCACTAGCCTTCCCGAGGTGTGCGAGGTGTGCGTGGAGCCCAGGGCTCCCTGGCTCTGGCCCAGTGCGCTGGGAAGAGCCCAGAGGTCTAGTAGCCGCAACTTGGTGATTAGCTTGGGCTTGAGAAAAGAGAACCTGAGCGAGAAGTCAGTTCCACCTGCTCTGTGGAAAATTACATAGAGTGTATGGGTAATTTTATTTTATTTTATTTTAATTTCTTTTATTTTATTAGACAAGATGATTTTTGAGCCAGTCTGAGCACAAGCAAGAGTCTGTGTCCCGTGGTCTCAGTCATCGTGCAGGGCGGGGCTCTGGAGCCCATCTGTCCCGGTTCTCGCCCTGGCTCTGTCCCCAGAGGGGCCAGTTTCTTTCCCTCTCTGTGACTCAGTTTCCTTAACTAAAGAAGAGGGGGTGATAATTGTACCGTTATAGAGTCTGTGTGAGAATTAAGCCAGGAGAGTCCTGTAAAGCCCAGAGCGCCATGCCTGTCTCCGAGGAGCCTGGTGAATGTTAGCTATTACTTTTATTATTACGCCATGCGTTCATGGGAATAGAGAAGGCAGGGTATTTGACATTGGGCTCTCCCAGAAAAGCCCAGATGTAAGGCTCTGTGATGAATGCCAAATGAGGATTACCAATTAAGAGCTCTGCTTCAATTCTGCTCTCGAGTAGGGTGGGGTATAAAGAAATACAGACCACTGTGTGAAGGGGGGCAGTGGGGGCGGTCAGGCAGGGGGCACAGCTTCCTCTTGATCTTGAAAGATCAGGGGGCAGATAGAAGGGCTTGCTCAGGGAGGACAGGGGCGCCCTGAGCAGAGGAGGCTAGTCCATGTTCCAGTCGTCTTGAGAAATGGTGGGATTCCAGTCGGGGCAGGGGGCCTATGGGTGGGGCTGCAAAGGATATTTTTGAACCCAAACTTGGGATGCCCGCCCATTTACAGATGCTATCTTCTCATAACCATCTGCAGCATAGTCTCATAGACAGGAAATGAAGGCTCAGATTGGGCTGTGACTGCCCACGACCCTGCACCTGGGAGGGACAGAGCTGAGATTTAAGTCCTGGGCTGTGCAGCTGGCAGGGACCCCTGCTTCCACCTCTCCAGCACTGGAAGCCTTCCCTCTCAGGTGGGGTGGGAGCACTGAGGCATCAGAGGGGACACTGGGCTGCAGGAAGAGGGAGGGGCCGAGGGAAACCCGGCTCCAGGTGTGGGAGAGGCCCAGCGCTGCTGGGCAGCCACGTGGGGAAAGAACAGAAAGTAGGTCAGTCATGCCTGAGACGGAGCGTGAAATTAATGAGCGCTCGGGAGGGGAGCAGTCACCTTCCAGGAGGGTGGGGAAGGAGGAATGCAATCCCTTTGGGAGAGGTGATGGGCCTGGGGTGCTGGAGCAGGAGGGAGGAGGAGGGATGTAGTACCAGAGTTCTCCCTGGCCCCGACTTTGGGGAACATCACAGGACTAGATGGAGAAATGCTAGACGTGATGGGGGAGACTAAGGCAGAGACAGGCAGGAGGAGCCATCAGATATGAGCTCTATGAGGGCAGGGCCATATTTGATTTCGGTGCTGCTGACTGTTCCTGCTGCCTTAGGACAGTGCCCCTCACATAATGGGCCCCGATGAGTGAAAGCGTGATGAGAGACAGCCCTGCTTGGACATTTTCAGGTGACCTGGGAAGGGAGGCCTCTGTTTCTTGTGGGTATAGAGAAGCTTCAACTGAATTGGGTAACATGAGCATCTTCCATGTGCGAGCCCCAAACGAGGGGTTAGAGACACGGGGATGTAGAAGGCATGGCCTCTTCTCACCATATAGTGTAAAGACAGGTCAGCAAGTCACTAGTGCTACATATTAAAATATGTCCTTTGGCCTAAAACTTTATTTCATGGATCCCTGGAAGTGCTGAGGTCTGAGAGTCATGCCTCTTATATGAGCTTGCCCTGATTGAGAAGGAATTTGTAGAGAAGATGGAGAAAGGCATTTCCAGGGCAAGAGAGCAGCATGTGCAAAGGCACAGAGGCAAAGGGTGAGAGCTGGCCTAGCAAGAGAAAACTGTCCTGTGAGGTAGGACACTGGGGATTTGAAGAGATGCGTCGGAGATGGAATAGAAAATGCTGACTGGAGGCAGACAGCCTTGAATGTCCTGCTATGTGCATCCTAGGAGTTTAGCTAGGGGGTTAAACTATATCAGAGGTTCTGGAATAAGGATCAGAGGTTGTTAGTAAGAAGGGCAGATTCCTGGACCTCAACCCCAGACTCTGCCAGGAATAATGGCTGGTGCTTGCTAAAGTCTCCCAGCTCAGGGACTCCCCTGCACTGACTAGAATGGGGCTTTTCCTAGAAAAGCAGAACACCTAGCTGGCCCCTGTTTTCTCTCCACAGTGCAGCATGTAGTTCCTTTGGCTGGAGAGGCTTTTTCCTAGTGCTGCTTCTCAATAGGGCTTCTGATCCCTGAATAGAGGGTTTAATGGAAAGACTGTGGTAACATTTGATTTGAGCTGAAATCCGCCTCTGAGAGATGCCACCTGTGACCCACATGACCTATGTGACCCTGGGCATGAAACTTTCCTGGTGAAACTTGGTTCCTCCACTACATGGATCAGTGCACCCCCTTAGGGCTGTTATGGGGGTTGAATGGGATTGTGTGGGTTAGCACAGGGCACAGACAGACACAGGAGGGGCTCCAGCAGCGGGGACCGTGAATATGCATTTGTTCCACCTTTGTTCACTGAGTGCTGGCCAGGAACAGACAATGCTGTGAACACGGGATGTGGTCGAGGACACTGCACACAGCACTGCTAGCAAGGGGCTGTTTCTTTATCCCACAGTCTTCTCCAAGTATCATGTTGGGGCTGGTTGGTTGCTGCTCCTGGGCCATCCCCCCACCAACTTAGTTGACTGTAACCTCTGGTAAGCAGAGGTTCTCTACCTGAGCCCTTGAAACTCAGGACTCTCCAGCTGGAACCAGCCAGCTTGTCACCTTCAGTAGCAAGACCATTCCACTGCCCTGCACTTTACACACATTCACAAAAGCCTGTATAGGGTCAGGATCTGATCTGTGCTTCTGGTTTACAGATGAAGAAGGGAGAAGAGGTGACTCAGCCAAGTACACAGAGAATGCGTGAGCAAGTGAATGGAGAACAAAGACTCGAACTCATGTTGGTCTGATTCTAAGGCCCAGTGTTGGACCAGAGACAGGTGAGTTGGCAGCAGAGTTGGGGGTACTATGGATCTAAGGGAGATGTGGCACACCGGCACAAGTGTTTCAACTCCCTTTCTCCTGGACTGCCTTCTGACCTCCAACGCCAGGCTTATCAGCCCTACTGAACAGCAGGAAGGTGGGGCCTGGAGGGTAAAGTTGGGGGGAACCAGAGGTCTGCCCCCCCAGTCAACAAACACTTCCAGATGGCTTTCCAGGAGCCGCCTTGGGCACTGGGTGTACAGAGGGGAATTTGACACTTCATCCCTTCAGGAGCTCCCTATTTAGGGCAAGCTTCCTCCACCCTGGCTCTCTGGACACTTAGGGCCGGATGGTTCTTGGGGGCGGCCGTGCATAATAGGATGTGTAGCAGCACCTTGGTCTCGATCAGATGTCAGTAACTTTTCCCCCATTGTGATACCCAAAATAACTCCAGATATTGTTGGATGTCCCCAGGAGGGAGCAAATTCTCCCATGGTTGAGAGCATAGGCTTAGGGAGAAGGAGGCTGACACATCAATATGGTATGCTGTGTACTATGGCAGATGTGAGTGTGAGTATCTTGTGACACTGTAGACAGGAGAAGCTTCTGGGGAACCAGACCCACCGTGGCAAGGCCAAGGTCATCAGCAAGTTCCTGATGAGTTGGGATTCCAGTTCAGGATCTCTGTGCCCTCCTCCAGCACTCTGGATACCTCATGGCTTCTCTCCATGTCCATCTACAAGCCTGGGCTCTGCTGACAGAGGCTGCTTCTGGTCTGTGATGCTAGCCACTCTGGTTGGAGCCAACTCGCTTTCTCTGCTCTGGGCTGGGCTCATGGCCTTGCCATAGAGTTGGTGCCCAATAAGTGCTCTTGCATGTTAAGAAAGGCTCTGCTTGTCCTCTGGGATGGCCCTCTGAAAGCTGACTGGGTGGCCACTTAAGCGTGGTGCTTACGCGAAGAGCGATCCTTCAACCAAGTGCCTCAGTGTAAGTACTTCCAGGTCCCCACTCCAGAGAGGCCGCTGCAGCGTGGGCAGGGGAAAGCTCTGCAGCCTCCGAGCCTGCAGACTAGCTCCTCCTGGCTCTCCCCCTTCGCAGCTGTGTGACCCAGACACAGGCCCTCCTGCAGAGCCTCCACTTCCTGGACCTTAAAGTGTGAGCACGGTCCTCCTGTCCTGGCTCCTCACGGTGACCTAGGGACAACACTTCATATTTCATAGAAAAAGATTTCAGAGAAAAGACTTTGACATGTTCACTAGTTTCTGAGTTTCCAAGAGGTGTGGGGGAGGGATGTCAGTGTTCTGGTTTTTTTCTTTTCAAAATTATTATTTGAATAGTCACCCACACATTTAACAAATATTTATTGAGCCCTGACTACACACCAAGAACTCAGCGGTGAATACATGGGATGGGGGGAAGATAACAAACAACAGAACTAAGTCAGGTATAGATGGTGTGCTGGACGGGACATGCAAAGAGGTGGGTGTGGAAACTTGAGGTAGGGAAGACCCCTCCAGAAGGGAACATTTGAGGAAAATCTGCAGGCAGTGAGGAAGCAGGTCATGCCGAGGTCACGCTGTCACTCCAGACAGAGGGGACAGCACACTCCACACACAGGGTGTTCAGGTATGAGAAGGCTGGGGAATGGGTGGGCAAGGGGGATGCAGTTAGGGAGGTGAGGGAGGAGGCGCCAAGTGGCCTGGAGGGTGCTGTGGGGACTTGGGCCCTTGCTCAGGACCGGGAGGCTAGGTGCTGGTGGAGGGGGGCAGGATGGCCCCGCCCCGCAGCTGCATGGAGGGCAGGCTTCCGGAGACAGTCATGCCTCAGGTGTTTCTCAAACTTTGCTTCTCAAACATTTGCTGTGAATCTGCCCAAGAAAGTTAATCCTACTTTGCAGGTAGTTTTAGAGCCTTCTCCCAGATGGGGGTGGGATAGCCCGGGCGTGGCCATGTCAGAACCAGCACTTGACCCAGTCTGTCCAAGCCCCAGGTGTCTCCCCTGGGCCTCCCCGCAGACCTCAGCCAGACCCTATTCCTCCCTAAATCTGTGTTGAAACTGACAAAATAATTTTCACAGCGATTGGAGATTATTTCTGAACCACTAGAGAGCAGTTGCTGAAGACCTACTCGTCTTTTATGTTAACTGTCACTCCGCCCAGAGATGCCCTTGGAATGGAGGGGGCAGGGAGGGGAGACAGAAGGAGCCTGAACTCAGGGGCCTGAGCTCAGCTTTGGGTTCTGCCACGTTGTTGCTCAGTTCCCTCATCTTCAAAACCCCTCAAGGCGTTTCTCAAGGTGATGGTGAGAAGACATAACTCTCCAAGGGAGCCCCGGATCCAACCTCTGAGCTGTAGTGGAGGCCAAGTGCCCCTAGGTGGCGCAGTTTTCCTAGCCTGGTCTCCCTGCAGCTGCTACCAAATTTAGTCGGAAGATTTGGGGGAGACTGAGGGGCAAAAATGATACTGAAAACCAGCAAAATGGAAGTTTGAGGTAGCATTCTGCAGCCAGTAATCCCTGCTGTTCCTCCAGTGGGCGCAGTGGAACTTAGTCGGGGGGCGGGGGCAGCCACCTTTCTGGATCTCAGCATCTGCCGGAGGGTTGCATCCCTTACCGCACACGCGCTGAGGGCCAGGGGTGTGTCTGGCACAGCGTCCGCTCTCTCTTTTTCACATGAGAAAGCTGAAGACCAGAGAGGAAGGAGGCTTGCCTGGTCAATCTGGAAGTCAGGGACAGAGCTGCTGCCCAGATGGTCCCTCCGCTGATTAAATGGTCTCCGGCAGGACACTTGGTGAAAGCATATAGTGCCACCCCTTGCTTTGGGCCCATTTCTCCTTGTGGGTGGTCTTCCCTCCTCTCAGGCCTTCTTCCTGGGCTGGCCCTCCTTCCTCCACCTCCTCGGATGTTCTCAGGAAAGGCAGGCTGGCAGCCGACTGTCCTCATTTAAAGAGCAGTGCTGCTGGGCGGTAGAGGAACGCTGGCCAAGGGGCAGGAGCCGGTGGACGAGTAGTGCTGTCACTGCCTGGGAACATGTGCTTGGGCACATGGCTCTTCTCTCCCTGGCCTTCTGTTCTCTATCTGTAAAATGGGGTGGGAAAGAAAGAGAGGGTTAAGCTGGATATCACCACCGTCAGTTTCTAGCTCAGACATTCTAAGTTGCCCTTGAAGTTTCACTTCTGTCCATCAGGGAACAAGTTGGGGGGGGGAGGGTTTAGTTCTCTCATTTCAAAGACACAGGGGAGTGGATTGGGCGATGTGTCATTCTGGCTCTGACATCCAGCTTGGGGAGGATGAGAGGCGGTTACGGAGACCAGGACCACCCCTCTGAGCTGCCTGCCCATGATGCCCACCCCATTGGGAGGTGCAGACCTGCTCCTTGGATGGCCTTCAGAACCGCTCCTGCAATGTGGAACTGGGGCCCCCAAGCAAGAATGGCCTCCTTCTCAGCTGGCTCCGGAGGCACGAAGGAGAAGCTCTTCCTCCCCCTCGTAGAGCTGAAATCCATCTGCACGTCCAAAGGGTGTTCCTTCCTGGACTTGATTACTAACCGTCTGCCTCCCTGGCCAGACGAGCCTCTTGGTGACCTTGGGCTCCTTCCAAAATCAAATTTTCTTTCAAAAGAAGCAGGAGGTTCGTCACCACTGAAGAAATTCAGAGAATGACAGCTGGAGAGAAAAGTCTGAGGGGAAAGGGAGAAAACACCCACTTACCGCGAGCTCACCACGTTAACTCATTTAATCCCATCAGCCACAAATTAAGTTTTATGATGTGCTGCTTTCAGATGAAGAGCTGGTGTGGACGTGAATTATTTTCCCCATACTCGCACAGCTCGTGATGGTGGACGTGGGATTTGGAAGGCAGCTATGCTCACAACTCTACTACCAACGCTGCACCTGGGGTTTGATCTAGTCTCTGCTTCTGTCACTCATCCTCATTAGCTTGGATGCATGGAGACAGGGTGGGGCACAGCAAAGAGTCTGAAAGCCTGGACTCTGGCTCTGGCTTTGCAACTGAAAGGTTATGTGAAGGCTAATATTTGATATCACGTTACAGTTTCAAAGCAATAACCTTGCAGTGTTTTATTTGATCCTCAGTTCATCCCATTGTACAGATGAGGAAACTGAGGCATCCAAATGTCCTACTCACGCACCTAATTACAGTCACACAGTAGTCAGGCTGATTTTGAATCAGGTGTTTTGACCCCAGAGTCTGCAGCTCATGAATCAAGTTGAATTTTTGACAAGTCAACCGCTTTGCCTTGGATTAATTTTTCCAGTCTGTGAAAATAAAGGGTTGGTTTCAATTAGGAGGCAATCAGTAGTTCCCAAGTTCCCAGGCATTTTAGATAAAGAAAAAAATGAGAAAAATCATAGGAAGGCCACTTAGAAAATAAAGAACATTTTACCTTCAAAAAGCTAGAGGGACATAACCTCAGAGTAACAGAGAGAGAAAAAATGGCCGCTGAGAACAGAAGTTGTCTTAGGAAAGAACAAAGTTGTGTTCAGCCTAACACCTTGGTGAGCCACTGTGGTCGTACCTAGTAACTCTCTGAACTTGGCTGCTGGGGGCAGGAAGGGAAATGGAGGTAGAATAATTCTCTGCAAAAGAACTGGTTTGCAGGCAGGATGAAAGAATGAGTAAACTAGTGACATGAAGAGCAGAGGCTGAAAGGAATAGGCCAGATAGAGTGTACTGTGTTAGGATCCCAGGTGATCCAGGGAAGTTTCCCAAGTGGGAGGCTGAGACTGACCAAAGGACCCTAAGGCGAGGAAACTCTGGTGTTCATTTCCAACTGACAGGTGTCTGCTTTCTTATCCTAGTCAGCTTGGGGACAGCTCAGGTTCCAGGCCAAGCGCCCCTGCCCCGTGCAGGGCTCAGCCTGTAAATCGAGGCAGTGCAAGGGAGGGTCCTTTGGTTAGGGACGCTTGGGGTCTGGCATACCTGAGTCTGAGGCCTAGCATCATCACTGGAAGTTACAAGAGCTCCTCAAACTTGAGTTTTGTTCTCTGGGAAATGGATGAACTATCCCCTGCCTCGGGATAGGAAGAGTAAGTGGGACGGTGAACTTTGAACTTTGCATAGTAGCTGGTACTCAAGCCCTCTGTAAATAAGCACTTAGCTGCCTACTATTAACCATGGTTATTCAGATATTTACAGTTTTACTTACTGTGGCAACCTTGTTGGAGATTTTTGTTTGTTTGTTTTGTTTAGAGAGGGGTAACTTTGGCTGCTCTTAACTCCAGCCAGGTCCAGAAGGGGTGGGATGTTACCCCTGGCATCTCCCTCCCCAGCCCTTGCTGTTTTTTCAAGACTGAGCACTGTCTGTGTCTGAGAATCTACTCCTTTGGAAATGATA
The DNA here is from genome assembly GCA_004024925.1 of Scalopus aquaticus. Lineage (NCBI taxonomy): Eukaryota > Metazoa > Chordata > Mammalia > Eulipotyphla > Talpidae > Scalopus > Scalopus aquaticus. Next base: position 98,239 of record PVIJ01002164.1, on the reverse strand, counting down.
GCATCTCCTTCCAGGGCTAAGCCCCTCTTGCCAAGGACAGACTGAGGGCCAGGGAGAAGAGGAGATGGAAATGAGGGGTGAGAAGGAGATGAGAAGAGGCACTCCCAGGAGTGACAGTCAGTCACCCGGACAGAGAGGATGTGTGTTTGCATTCAGGACGACTGTGTGGCCGCACACGCGCCTCAGCCAGAGGATGCGTGTGTCTTGCATGTGTGGGTGTCACTGTATATGAACGAGTTGTGAACCTCAACATGTGAACACATCAGTGTGTGACTCTGCGTGTGCGTGGCTGAAGTGGTGTGTGTGAGAAGTTCACCTGCACGTGTACTGGCGGCAGCACAGGCGTGTTGGGTGGAGGGCGGGGTGGGCTGTGGGACTCCCTGAGTGAATGCGAGGGGAAGCTCTGTCCTGAAAGGCTACCGGGGCAGGGCTGCAGGTATAAGGAGGTCCCCCACATATGGGATGTCTAAAGGGGGGCCCTTCTGTAGCTTCTTTTGAAAGCCCATCCCACCCACACCCACTCTGTTTCCTTCTTGGTCTGTACTTCTGCCCCCAGCACTGCACCATCACCTTGGGATGGCTGTTGGTCTTAGCAGTGGGTGGAGAGGAGGAAGGGAGGGTGTGAGGAGGGGGAGGAGTGACCAGCCTTCTAGCCCCAACCCTTAGTGCTGCCAGGGAAACATCTTCCTCCCACCCCCCACCCCCAATCACCCGTGATTCCTGCTGTGAGGGAGAGAGGAACCCTCCGTTTCCATGGCAACATAGCAGCCCTGCTTCTCAGCCTGAGCCCAGGCTCCTCTGAGCCATGGAAGGAGTGGGAAGAAAGCCCCTCCTCAGGCTTTTAAGCCCCCACCAAGTGCCTCTCCTCTACATACCCCTCCCTCACCATTTTGGTGTTCAGGACCCCACTGACTTGCGAAAGGAGCACCAGCCCCTAGCCCCAGCTTGTTTGTAAAGGACCAGACCCGTACACCTGTCTTTCTGTACAGGACCAGATCTGAGTGTGAGCTCTGGAGGGTGACAGGATGGGACCACATTTCACGGTGAAATGGCTCTGGTGTTCCCACCCCAGGACTCTTCAGGGAGCACATAGGACAGCGCCGGGGTGTGCTCTGTGGAGGCAAGTGCTCGTCAGTGTGGACTACCGGTGGGCCCTATATTGGCCCCGCCTCTTAGAAGGTGCAGCCTTGCCCCCACAGCTCTACTTCCAGTGCCCCCATACAGTGCCCAGAGAGGGACCCACAGGCTGCCAGCAGTTGGAGGCACCCACGGCGTGCCAGTGCAGGGTGTTCTCTGAGAGGGAAAATTGGAAACAGGCCCAATGTCCGTCCATCAATGGAGACATGGTTAAATCAATCACGGCACATCCTCAGTCCTATGGCTCGCAGAAAGCAAGTCTGCGTGCTGACGTGGCGCAAACGCCAAGACATTGCTAAGTCCAAAAATCAAGCTGAAGAATCTATGAAGCACTGTTGTTACACGTGAGAGATGTGTCAATGCCTGGAAAAGAGGTCAAGTGTCAGGCCAGACTGCGGTGGTTACTCTGAGGGTGGGTTGGGGCATCTGCGAAGGGCAACTTTGACTTTTCTCCTGATCTCTTGGCTTGCCTGCCACTCTAACATATGTGATTTTAAAAGTCTGTGTCACTGTTGTTATAGTTGAAGGGAGAAAACACACAGGAGGCAACCAAAGAGCAGGGCAAGAAAGGGTATAGAACTCAGCAGTAGTGAAGCTCGGGGGCAGGGGGAAGAGGGAAAGTCAGGAGGGCTTCCAGGAGGAGGGGGAAGGGGAGCTGGATCTCAGAACAAGAGTAGACTTGGGAGCAGAGGGTAGGGCAGCCCAAGCGCTGGTGAGAAGTTGGGAGTGAGACGTGTGCTTTGGGGAGAGGAATTCTGACGTCGGAGTTAGTGTCACGTAAAGGGGATCCCCGTCCCCTGCCAGGCCCTGAAGTCACACTCCAGGGTGAATCAGCCACACAGCCAGCGTCCTCATCTGCAAAGGGGCATAAGCGCCACAGACCTCGCTGCCTGGTTGTGAAGGCAGTTTGACGTCAGTGTGTGGGAATCTATAAAGTATCACAGAGAGGTCAAGTTATTGCTGTATTGTTGTTTCCTTCTCAAAAGGAACAGTGAAAGGCAATTGAGTTGTAGTCTGCCTATTTGCCGACTCTTGGCAAACTCTGGTCAACCTGTGACCAGCAGGCCTAGTCGAGGCTCATGTTCAAGGTGGTAGGAAGTATGGACCCAGCATGATATCTCAAGCAAGGGGAGAAAGGTAAAATCCAAAAATAACAACAAGTCTTTATTTAGGATATACATTATGCTAATCAAAAAGAATGTGTTTGGATAGATTTATTTACTTTGTAATTAATCATTAATGTATAATTAAATCAAATTTATGACTTATGAAATTATAAATATAAATTTATTTATAATTTATTTATTAATATATTGATTTAATTTATAATTGTGAGGGCTTAATTTTACAGATGGGACAACAAGTTCAGAAGGGCTCATTCATTCATTCATTCATTCAGCCAATACTGACTGAACAGCTCCCATGGCAGACATAGGTACAGTTGCTGAGTGAATGAAAACTCCCTGAACTCCCTGGAGCTTACAGCCTGGTAGGGAAGACAGACAAAAAAGCAAATAAATCTATGACACAATGCCAGGACACCGTGCTATGCAGAAAACAAAGCTGAGTAAGCATCAGGTCTGGTAGGCAGGTCACTCTGACTTTTAAGGAGAGACACGAATGGAGCAATTGTATGAACCTTCTGAGCAGAGGCAGTAGCTTGTGCAAAGACCCTGAGGTGGGAGCATGCTGGCTGTAATGGAAGCGGGCAAGAAGGCGGATCTGGCGTGGTCTGGCGGGGAGGTGTGGTGGGAGAGTGGGTGAGGTCGGAGAGAAGTAAGGGACGTGGCGGCCTAGAATGTATGGGATTTGGAGGGTCAAGGGGGACTATGGATTTAATTCTACATGTGATGGGAAGCCATTGGAGGGGTCTGACCAGAAAAGTGACATAATCGCAGACGTATACTTTAAAAGTATCATTCTGGCCATGGAGTATAGGTAAATCAGTAAGGCATGAGTGGGAGCAGGGGGTTAACTAGGAAGTTACTGTGGGACTCCAGGTGAGAAGAAAAAAAAGGCAGTGGCAGATGTGGAGGTGGCAAACAGCAGTCAGATTTGAAATATAATTTAAAAATAGAACTCACAGTTTCCTGTTGAATTGGATGTGGGCTACAAGATCAAGAGAGGAGTCAGGGATGACTTCGAGACTTTGGGCCTGAGCAACTGGGTGATGTTGGTGCCATTTACTGAATGGAGACAATGGGAAAGGGGCAGGTTTGGGGACAATTGGGATTCCCTTAATTTTGAGATGCCTTGAGACATCTAAACGGAGATGTCAGGTAGGTAGCTGGATGTATGATCGAGGAGTTCAAGGGGGATGTCAGGACTGGAGATATAAATTGGGAAGTCGTCAGCATAAAATGTTTTAAGTCAGGGGATAGGATGAGATCACTGAGAGAGAGTAAAGAGAGGAGAAAAGAGGTCCCTGATGCCCAGCATTTGCAGGGCTGGATGAGCAGGAGGGCTCAGAAGGCTCACCCTGCAGGGCTCGGAAGAGCCCCTCCGCTGCCCCAGGGGTTGCGCTGTGTAGGGCGGGCTGTGGCTCTTGGAATCTGTTTTGCCTAATGCAGATGTGGGGCACATCTGGGTAGGTCTGGGTGGGGCCCGCAAATTGTAATTCTAACACGTTTCCAGGTGAGGCTGCCACTGCCACTGGTGTGAGGACTCCTGGTCTGGGAAAGAAAGAGTTGCCGCAAGCTCAGACTTTGGAGCCAGGAGAAACTGATTTCAAATCTAGGCTCTAACACTATCTTGCTGTGTGATCTTGGGCAAGACACTCTCTATCACTAAGCCCATTCTACCTATAAAATGGAGACAGTAACTCTTACCTGCTCAGGGTCATTATGAAGCCAAAGAAATAAGCATGTTTTCTGTTTCTAGCATCAGGTCCAGACAAGCTGGGGTTCAGGACGGCCAGGCAGGGTCCTTCCCCTACTCAGGAGGCCCTGGGTAGTCAGCTGCACTAGGAGAGAGGCAGTGGTCCATGGCCAACGCTTGTTTGGATGCTTGGCCTCAGGACAATCCTGGGAGCTGGGTCCCTGGAAGAGAAGCAGTGTCCTGCGAGGTGGCCTCACCCTGGATTCCCACTCGCAACTTTTTCTCTGCCTCTGTGTTACCACCAAAGGGCTCTTCCTGTCCTGTTTTTTGGAGAGCAGCTCTTGTCCCTTCATCTCTTCCAGAGATCAGCGGCCACTTCTCCTCCTCCTCCCTCTCCCTCCCTGGACCTTGTCACTCAGTTTCCCCTCAAGGGAAGTGTGACCTGACAGCCAGAGCCTGGCCTGGAGTCAGGCCAGTGAGGCCACAGCAGCCAGGGACAGGGACAAGCTGTCATGTCCTCAGCCGGTGAGATGGCGATGCTGACACTGCTGCCCCAGGCTAATGGGGACCATCACAGAGGATGTATGAGAAAGCGCCGGGTTTACAGTAGTTCTAAGGCACGTGTTCATTTCTGTCCTCCCTCTCTCCCAAGCCTCCCTCTCCCAAGGCCACAGAGCCAGCCCAGGCCTGGGAGAGCTGAGAGGGGCCTGCCTCCCCCAGGCCCCGCAGCTATTTAATGCCGTTAACAATGGATTCATTAACTGGGATTAATCTCGTATACCAGCTCTCTATCCCCTTGGCTATTAATCACTCACTTCATTAACAGGACAGCATTAGCCAACCTGGGAGTGAGACATGGCGCCCATACCAAGTACCTGTGTCTGCACCTTCTCCTCTGTCCTCCTCCCCGAGTCTTCCTGGGGCCTTTCTGCTCTGGCCTGGTTTTGGTCGCAGTCCAGCTGAGTGTGTGGGTCTCCCTCCTCAGGTTCCCCTCTTTGGCTTGTCTCTGCCCCGATCCCTTCTAAGTGTCCATTGCTCTCTTTTTACCTGCCAATTCAGGGCCTAACAGAGTAGGTTCTCATTACAGGTTGACTGAACAAAGTGTGGAGAGATACAAATAAGGAGCCAACTCCAGGAGGCTCATTTAAAAAAATTGCCTTTTCTGTTTACAAAAGTAATATATGTTCACCATACAAAATCCAAGAAAGGAATAAAGGAGAGAATTAAAAATCCCCGAAATCCCCATCATCTCAAGATAATAACCTTTAGCATTTTTGGTGAGCATCCTCTCAATCTTGAGTGATATATATATAATTTTACCTAAATGGAATCCTACTATGCATGCTGTTTTGCAACCTGCTTTTCTACTCAACAATATGTTGTTGAAATCTTTCCATATCAGTGAATATAAATATACCCCACACTTTTAATGGTTGCATAGCATTCTGTTTTCTGTATGTAACATTATTCAGTCAATGGATTTCCTACTGATGGACATTTCTATTGTTCTTTTTTTTTCTGATATATTTGATATAAAGGTATAGACACAGCTCTGTGCACTTGTCTCATTAACTCCATAAGATTGATTTCCAGGAATGGATGTGCTAGGACATAGGTTTGCATAATTTGCATTTTGCTATCATATGGCATAGCAGAGCTAGATTCTGGGATTTGATAACAGTTCAGTCAGTTTCTAGCAAAGGTATAGTGGACAAATTATTGAATCTCTCTGGACTTTAGTTTCCTTATCTGTAAGTGGGGATAATAGGATTTTCATTGTGGGATTATTGTTTAAATATTGTTTAAATGTTGTTTATTCCATGCAGAACACTTAGAACTGTGCTTGACATGTATATGGGCTGTACCAGCTACTCCTACCAGCATGGCAGCCTGCTGGTCTCCAGAAACACTGAGCTTGTTCCTGTCCTCACAAAGTGGGGGGTGAGCCCCTTTGCCTTCTACTATCATCAACAATAGATATTCTTATCAGTTTTATTTTAGCTTCTCTCCTCCAATTTTTAAGTTGTAAAATACATATAAAACTTATCATTTAGTCGTCACCTTGTTGTGCAAGCGTCACCATCTTCCAGCCCCACAACTCTTCATTTTGTCACACTGAAGTTCTGTACCATTGAACTCCTCTCCTCCCAGCCCCTGCAAAATTCTTTCTCTTTTCTAACTCCATGATTCTGATTACTCAAACACCTCACATAAGTGGAATCATATAGCGTTTGCCTTTTTGTGGCTTGCTTATTTCACTTAGCATGTTTTCAAGTTTCATTCATATTGTAGCATGTATCAGACTTTCCTTCCTTTTGAAGGTTGAATAATATTCCATTGTATGCACATACCACATTTTATGTAGTGATTCATCTATGCTGGGCAACGGGTGGTATCCATGTTTTAGCTATTATGAATAATGCTGCTGTGAACATGGATGTATAAATGTCTTTTCAGGGCCCTGATATCAGGCTTTTGGTTATATACCCAGAAGTGGAAATTGCAAGATCATAATTCTATTTTAAATTTTTTGCGGGAACAACCTTACTATTTTCCAGAATGGCCATACCACTTTATAATCTTGTCGTCAGTGCACAAAGATTCCAATATAGCCACATCCTTGCCCACACTCATTATTTCCTGACTTTTTTCTTTTATAGTGGCATCCTAACACTTGGTATTTCATTGTAGTCTTGATTTGCATTTCCCTAATGATTAGTGATGTTGAGAATCTAGTGATGTTGAGCATCTTTTCATGTGCTTATTAGTTATCTGTATATATTCTTTGAAGAAATGTATATTCAGAACTTTTGCCCATTTTTGAATTGGGTTGCTTGTTTTTTTTTTTTATTAAGCTTTAGGAATTTTCTATATACTGGATATTAATCTCTTATCATATATACAATATTTTGTACTGTTCTGTGGGTTGCCTTTTTACTCTGCTGATACTGTCTTTTGATATACAAAGCTTTTTAATTTTCATCAAGTCCAATTTATCTATTTTTTCTTTTTTGCCTGTGTCTTTGGGATCCTATTCAAGAAATCATAGCTAAAGTCAATGTCATGTTATTTTTGCTCTATGTTTTCTTCTAAGAGTCTCATAGTTTTAGGTATCAGACCCAACTTGAGTTAATTTTTGGATATGATGTTAGGTAAGTGTCTAACTGATTTCTTTTTGCATGTGGATATTCCATTTTTCCAGGACCATTTGTTCAAAATAAATGTTCTTATTCCATTCAATGGTCTTGGCACCCTTGTCAAAGATCCTTTGACCATACACATTAAGGTTTATTTCTGGGTTTTCTATTCTATTCCATTGATCTGCAAGTCTGTCTTTATGCTAGCACCATACTGTTTTGATAACTGTAGCTCTAGTCTAAGTTTTGAAACCAGGAAGTATGAGAACTCCAGCTTTGTTTTTCTTTTTCAAGATTGGGCTATTTGGAGTTCCTAGAGATTCCATATGAATTTTAAGATGACTTTTTTCTTTAAAAAACATCCTTTTAGAAGGATTGCATCTATAGATCACTTTGGGTTGTATTGCCATCTTAACAATATTAAGTCTTCTAGTGCACAAATACTGTGTGGGACAGAGCCCCTATCCTTACACCATTGCTAATTATAGACAAACTTATCAATTTTTAGAAAATTTTTGACCACCTGGTAGGTGACAATTGATACCTCTTTTTCATTTGCATATCTTGGATCAGTGTTGAACTGGAACATGTACTCAGTTCTTAATGGCATTCATATTTTATTTGTGAGTTGTTTGAGCAAGCATTTTGCCTCTTTCTCTATTTGAATATTTATCTCCTTGACATTGGTGGGAGCTCTTCTAATATATTAGAGATAATATTTCTAATGTTTTTCTATTTTATCACAACTTTTAATCTTATTTATTTATTTTGGCCTTCATAGGTACTTGAGTTTTATATGGTTAAGTCTGTTGGTCTTTTCCTTTATAACTTTTGCATATCATGTCATGTTTAGAGAGGCCATTTTCTCTTTAAATAATATAACTCTTCATACTTTAGTACTCAGGTGGTTTCAATTTTTACATTTTGTGTTTTTATTTCTTCTAATATATTTTGTGAAGTATGATTCCAGCTTTATTTGTTTTCCAAATGGTTGGTTAGTTATCCCACCAACATTTAATTATTTGCTTTTTCCCCCAAGAAGACCAGAAAGGAAACAAGGGTAAATAAATAATGTCCCAAGGCAGAAAGTAGGTCAGAAGAGCATTTCTGGACAAGATTCTCCTGACACTGCTAGCAACTAACCCCTGGAGACTCCCTCTTCATTGGGATCCTGCTTACTCTTAATGAGGAGAGAGGGGATGTTAGTGGGACTGAGTCAGACCCTGCATTATGATCAGAGTCCCTTCCAGAAGGCGCTACATGTGCAGTATAGCCTTGTTCCCAGTGCTCAGCAATTGAGAAGAAAATCTTGTTTTGGAATCAGTAGTAAGTAGCCTTATAACTTGAGATCTTTGTCAGCCTCCCTTGCTATTACCTCATTCTCATCATCTGCTCCAGCCACTGACCCAGATCCTCCACACCACTGCACTGTATAAAGTAATTCATCTCGTCTTCTTCATCCACACTGCCATTGCCCTGGCAGTGAGTGTTAGTCCAAGAGGTGGCTTAGGAACTTCCCACTGAAGTCTGTGTATATGTTTAGAGATAGGGGGGAGGGATGGTGGGGTGATGGGAGCAGAGGCTTCCAGGTTGCTAGTTCAACAAGAAGCTTGGATTCTCACTATCAATGCCTGTGCCCCCAATTCAGCCTGCTGGGATTTCTTTGCCAATTTATTGATAGTGGCTTGGATTTGACTGTGTCAGACAGGAGTTTGTCCTGGCATTTCTGGTTAAATATTCAGCATGGGGACTCCTAGAAAACTTAGGGGTGATAGAAGCATCCTGTGGTCCTCTTCCTTGGGAGGCAGAACCCTTATGTGACCTCTATTCCCTGCTCCCATCGCCAGTTTGTGTATGCAGCCTGGTCCTAGGACTAGGAGGAGAGGCAAAGGCAGGCCTGAGCTTAAGTCAGGCAAAACGCCAGGATGGGCAGTCATCTTGTGGGCACTGAGGGTGAATTATGGCACCAGGGCCTACGGAGCAACCATAAATCATGGACCGTCAGCAACCGGGGAAAGGCAATGCCTGCCCTCCTCCCCCAGCAGGATTGATGGGCTCAGGGCCTGGGTCTGGGTTCAAGATGATTGGACTTTACAATGTTTTATTTCCCCAGAATGCTCTGGTGAGAAGCTTGTCACCCAGGACCATGTATGTGTGAGTGTGGACACGTGTCTACCATCACACAGGACTTGCTGTGCCTATGCAGGAGGGTGAGTGTCCATCTGGCGCCGTGTGGTTCTGATTTTATTCTTGTGTGACTGACCACGCCTCTGAATTTCACGTGAGCTTTAAAGGAGTGTGAGATTTGTGACCCAGTGGACTGTTCTCAAGGGTAAAGACCTTGTGGAATCTATGAGTTTTGTGTGTGACTGTACAACTGTACAACTGTGTGTCTGTTGGACAGTGAGTTGGGGGTCTTGAACCAGTGTGCCTGGGTGGCTACAAATCAAGAATGGGGAACTAGGAGGAAAAGCAGGTTGGGAAGGACAATTTGGAGGTATGGTGATTCTGAGGTCTTGGCAGAACATCAAGGGAGACATCTAGAAAAGCAGGACTGGGGTTCAGGGAGGGGCTAAGGGCAGGGAGGCCTTGGCTCAGGTTGCCTTTCAGCTGTGTTCAGATGACAAGTCATGGGGATGTGGCATTTGGCTGGAATAAGGTGAATACATGCACATGTGCACACGCGTGCGTGCGTGCACACACACACACACACACACACACACACACACACATACCTCTGAAGACGTAAAGAGTACATGCTTCGTTAATAATCCCAGCTAGACGGAGTTCAATAGGAAATTTCCAAAGATTGCTCACTGGCATAAAATGCATCCAATGGTGGGAGTCAGGGAAAACTTCCAAGCGCAGGGAATATTCAGTGGAATCACAAGGGAAAGAGAATGCAGAGGGAAGAGGAGAATGCTCTGGTTTTAAGCATGGGGAATAGGGATAGGTGATGTAAGCCGTGGGGCAGGGATAGCAAACCACTTGATGACAATGAGCTGTTGGAAGGCAGGGCCAGACGTAGCCACCGGGGCATTTCTGGAGCCTAATATAGGAGTAGATGATTTGTGTGTGGGTTGACTTGGAGTCAAAATCTGAACCACTTTAACTAGGGAGTGCCCAGGTAGGGTACTGCGGGGAACTCTGAAATCTATACAAGACACTCGATGAGGGCTGACAGGGGTTGAGGGGATGTTAGGCATCAAAGGGACACCCAGCTCTGCCCTACTCCCTTAACTCCTTACTATGAATGTTTTTTAAAATAAGACTCTGCATATTTATTTCCTCCATAACCTGCCCGTTGAGCTCTGGGTTCTAAACCACCATCTTACATTCTCTTTCCTAATTGCTTCCTGATTGTTCTAAGCTCTGACCTTGACTCAGTTTCTTGATTACAGCCTTGCCAGGCTCAACATGTGGGACAACTTCTGTCTGATCTCTTGCTGAGTAAGGGGGATTTGACAAAAGGCTCTTTAGCGAAGAACCACCCAAGACTTGGGAAGAGCCTGTTGATTATCAGTTGTAGGGATATGAATGTAATGCAAAAGTATACAAGTTGTATTTGGGGGATCTAAGAACCATGACTTTGAATTACAGGAAGCTAGAAGGAAAGAGGGCTTGGTGCCATAGCAGATTGTGGACAAGGTGCAGGTTCTGGTAGGTAAGAGGAATGCTGTGAAAGGGATATAAAAATCAAGGGTACACACAGATGCATCTGGTCAGGGGTCAGCCTTAGAGATTCAGGCCATGAGCCTAGAGAGATGCCTAAGACCAGAGGCACAGTATGCTTTTGGATGTGCAAACTCAAACTCAGCAGCTTGAGTTATATTTCCTATGACAGAAACTCCTTCCAGGGAGGAAGGATGAGCTTTTATACAGTGGCCCAATGATGTCATCAAAGACAGGTTCTTTCTGTCTTTACTGCTACCCTAAATGTGTTGCTTTGTCCTCATGGCCACAAAAGGGCTGCCTCGGATCCAGGCTTCCCTTCCAGACACCACAATGTCCAGTGGAAGAAGAGACATTGTCCTTGTGAATATTTTCAAGTGAAAGCACTTTTGTGCTCCTCCTTACATGCCTGCACCTAAATCGATAACTAGCAGAAGAGTGGAATTGCTAATACTCACTCTTCTCTCCTGTCTCTGGGACCAGAGCTGTGGACATGGGCCCTCATATAGGAATGAGAATTCTTGAACACAACCAGACTTCTATAAGGAATAAGGATGTAGATGCTGGATAGGCAATGAATTATCTCTGTTCCTCCAGGCCTGCACTTGTGCCAGAGGGTATTTGGTACAAGGCAGCGCTGCAGGCCAGCTGTCAAGGCACGATCGCCACACTGGGATGCCAAATCTAGGAACCAGTTATTTTAGATATGGTCTTATGTCCAAGTGGAATCAGCAGATCCATCAAGCTACAAACCCAAAACTCCTTATCACCATCTCTGCTCCTACATGTCCTATGCCCACTTTGAAATTAAAATCCCTCATGAGACCTACAAAGCCCTATCTGATATAGTCACTGCTTTTTAAGCCTCATCCAGAGTTCCTCAATTCTCCTTGCATAAACAATGTTCTTTTTTGCCTCAAGGTCCTGGCACATGCTTCTCTCCCTCAACTTTCCCCTGTCATGTCCCCACCTCTTCTTCCACTTCACTCTTAGATTAGGTGACTCTCTCTCTGCAGTCCTCTCTACAATCCTCCTTAGGGAATTTTTTATATACTCTGCTAGTTGCCAGCTCTCTGTGGTCAAGGAAGGCATCTTTCTTATTGTAAACTATGCTTTCCTCCCTAACGCAGTGCTTGGCACAAAGTAGGCATTTGATAAATATTTGGTCAAATGAATCCCTACAACTAGGGATGGAAGCTAAGCTTTGGGCAGGGTGGATGGACTGGGGATTGGTGAAAAGCTTGGTCTACTGATGGCTTCTGGGCACAGAAAGGGCAGTGAGGACACCAGTATGCACAGAAGGGTCAAGGGCCGAGCCAGGACCTATGCTCAACACAGGCACAAAGTTCCAGCCATGGAATCAGTGTCTGGAAATTGCTAATGACATTTGGAGAAACTATGGGTTGAAGTGGTGAGCATTAGAGGTAACAGCTCTGGGTGTTGTTGCCAGAGACGTGGTTCAAAATGAGGAATGTAATTTTCCCTGCTTTACAGAGTTAATAGGAACAGTAAATGGGAGGACGTGCGTCAAGAGCTGAGTCTAGTGTCAATAGGTGCTTAGTAAATCATTAAGCCTTGACTTCACCTACTTCTTATGCGAAATGATTTATTGTCCCCATTTCCCATCCCAAGTTAGTTCTGAGTTAGCCCTAGTTCTTTCTCCTCCCAACAAACTCTCTCTGTGTGGGAGACACCAGAGCTGTGCTCTCTTCCCATGCTCAACCTTTCTGAACCACTGCTTCTTCATCCCACTAAATGGGAGTGGTTATACCTCCCTCATCTAGCTGACATAAGGGGCCAATAAGGTAACACCTTTTAGGGTACTTTAGAAACTGTAAAGGACTGTGCCCATGTAAGGCATTACTGTTCTTGCTATTTGTTGGCGTTGGGCTCGTTCCTGGGCCTGGCATCTGCTCTGACTTTCCCAGTTCCTGTTTCTTGCTCAGTCTCCGTTTTCTTGTAGTCGCCCACGATTCTGGCACTGGCAGTGTAAGGATATAAGATGACATCCAGGGAGTTAGAATGTGGGAAGGAAAAGAAGGCAATGCAATAGCAACCTGTAGCCCTCTCTCTATTCCCTAACTCAGGAATGGTCCCAGCACACGTCAGAGCCAGTCAGACCCCAGATCTAGGCTTTGTCCATGTTCCAGTCAGCTATTGCTTTGTAACAAACTACTCTACTACTTAGTGACTTAAAACAGCAATTTATTATTATCTCCATTGGTTCTGAGGGGTGACTCAAATCATTCGCTCTAGTTTGTAGATCTTGGTAGGGTTGTAGTCATAGGGCAGCTGGGATGAGTCATTCCAAGGTTTGCCTGGACTGGATATCCAAGATGGCTTCCTTCACTAACATGTCTGCTCCTGGGGGATGACCAGGCATACCTCTCTTTCCATGCAACCTCACTAACATGGCTATTTGGGCTTTCTTATAGCATAGTGATCTTGGAAGAGTTGGGCTTTTTACGTGGCAGCTGGCTTCTCCCAGAGTGAACATTCTAAAGGACCAGTGTGGGAGTTTTATGGCTTCTTCTGACCTAGTCTTAGAAGTCATGTGGAGTCACTTCTGCTGCATTTTATTGTTTAGACAGGGCTGGCCCCGATCCAGTGTAGAAGGAGATTATACAAGGGTCTGGTTACCAAAAGGCATGGTTCTTTAGGGAGCCATCTTTGGAGACCAGTAGCAAGATCCTAGTCTAGTGATTGGAATACTGCCCCTCAGAACCCTCGTGAAGGTCAGGGCTTGGGAGATGGACCACAGAGGCAACAGTGGGGGAAATTAAGCTCCTAGGACTCCTGGGCCCCAACTTTAGTGTTTAATACCTATTTACTATTATTTATTATTTAGTAATTTAGATTTTCACAATAAGTTTAATACAAATTAAAAGTTCTGAGACTCATTTAGCCAAAGAAGAGATACAGGTGGTAAATAAGCATAATGAAATATGTTCAAAAACACTAATCACTAGGGAAATGCACAATAGAACCCCAGTGAGATATTGCCGCCCAACTACTGGATTGACTAAAGTAATAATAAAAAAAAACTGTTAATCTCAAGTGCTGGCAAAAGTGAAACTAAATGGAATTCATACATATTGCTAGTGAGAATGCAAAGTGGCTCAGATACTTTGGAAAACAATTTGGCAGTTACTTATAAAGTTAAGACATTGCTATGAATCCAGCAATTCTACTCTGAGGTATTTATTACCTAGAGAAATGAAAAGATACATATACACAAAGACCTGTACATGAGTGTGCCCAACAGCTGTATTCATCATAGCACCCCACAAAGAAAATAACACAAATGTCTATCAAATGATGATTGACTAAAGTTAATTGTGATATATCCATAAATGGGTTACCTCTCAATAATAAGACAGAATGAGACCAATACACACAACATCATGGAAGATTCTCAGAGGCATTTTGAATGATTAAAAGAAACTCACCAGAAAGGCCATATATGGTAAAATTCTATACAACAACATGAAGAAGGCAAGACTGTAGTGCAGAAGGCAGATCGTGGTTGCCAGCAACTGATGGTGGGGGAAAGGGTTGAGGGCAAAGGGGTACTGGGGAACTTTGTAGGGGAATGGAAGCATTCTATGACCTTGATTGTGGAGGTGGTTACGTGACTGTAGACTGTCAGAATTCATCAAACTGTATACCTAAAACCGGTGAATTTTCCTGAACATAAATCACGCAGCTCTGAGGCTAACAGTTTGAAAATGCAGACTCTTTCTACTGCATGTCCCCTCAAGTCTAATCAGCCACCAAACCTGTTTCCATTGCTGGTGCACCTGCCCACTACATACCAGTCATACGCTTTCCCTACTCCCTACTTCTTCATGGATACTCTTTTCCCTACTTACTGCCTGAATAATTGTTATCTATCCTTCAAGCCTCAAGCTCAATCTCACTTTCTTAGAATCCTTTTCCCCTCTCCAATCCATATTAGGCATCTCTCTCTGTCTCTCTTTTTTTTGCAGATAACACGTTTGATCTTCCTCCCTTAGTAGAAGACAAAAGCCATGAGGTCAGGGACAATATTTTGTCCATCTTTGGTACATAATTAGTACTTTGTTTAAAGAATGAATGGATGTGTCCATACCTTCCTGTGTAATTAAGTGTTGCATTAATTTTGTTTTTCCACAAGCATTCAGTACTTTTTCATTTTCATATATTTTTAAACTACTTGTTAAGAATTGAAATGGTTCAAAAGTACATAAATGGTGAAAAGCTTTCATACACAACGTTTTTAAAAATAAAGTTTCTGCATTTCTCGGTTATTATACAGAAATCTCACTTATTCTTTTTAATAGCTATGTAATATTCCAGAGTATGGTTGTACTATTGTAAACATAATTTCATCATTAATGGACATTTAGGGGTTTCCCCTCCCATGTGTGAATGTTTCTCTATTTCAAATGCTGCATTATACATTGGCACATATGTGTGAGTATTGCTGAAAAGAGAATTCCTAGAAAATTATGCTGTTAGGAAAGATGCATGTATTTTAGATGCAGAGAATATCTACCCTAAAAATAAGATGAATGCAATAACATAGACTGTCACCATAGTCTATGAGAAAGCCCATGTATCCACACCCTCACCAACTCTGGATAGCATCAACTTTGCCAATTTTCACCACTCAGGTTAAAATGTTATCTTGTCCTTTAAATTTACATTTTCTGCATTATTACTGAGGTTGTGCATATTTTCATATGATTACTATCTATTTGGATGTTTTGTACTGTGAATTCCTGGTTGTATCTTTTGCTTATTTTTATAGGATTATATGTTTTGGTTGATTTGTAGGAACTCCTTGTGTATGTATGATATGGAAATAATCAGTTTGAAAGTTATAAATAACTTTTGGGGTGATGGATATGTTCATTCTTGATTGTGGTGATGGCTTCACAGGTGTACACTTATGTCAAAACTCATCAAACTGTACACTTTAAATATGTACGGTTTATTGTATGTCAATCATACCTCAATAAAGCTGTTTAAAAAGAAAGTTATATAATTAACAATTTATTTTCCTCCCAGTTCTCCCTTTTCTTTAAACTTTATTTCCTTTTTTTGGTCATATAGAACTATTATTCATTATTTATATTATGTGTTGGAATTATTTTAGCTGTGTGATTTAGGAAAGTTATCTAGCTTCTCTGTGCTTCACTCTTCTTAATGTAAAATGAGAGTAAGAGTACCTTATAGCAGGGAATTGTTGTGAGAATTAAGTAAATTAATACATGTTAAAAGTTCTTGGACTGGTAACCATCATGGGGCACCGTGCAATAAAATCTAGTACCATTGTTTGGGATTTCATGTCTTAGGAAAACCTCCAGCCCAATATTATAAGAATATTCTTCTTTATTTTCTTCTAGTAATTATATAGTTTTTAAAAAAGGTTTAGATCTTTTAATTCACTTAAAATATACTCTTGTATGTGGTGAGAGGCAGGGCTAAATTGCATGATTTTTCCCAGTGTCCAGACAATTGTCCCAATATTACTTTTGGCAAAACCTATCCTTTCCGCACTGAGTTGAGATAGCCTCTGCCTTAAATAGAAAATTCCCAGGTACAAACAGATCTGTTGCTCAACTTTAATGTGGCCCTTTGGTTTATATGTTTATTTCTCTACTAATCCCTTCTACTGGCAAATTTAATAGCTCTCTCCAACTCTAAACCTGTCATAATCTCTGGTGACTTTAGCATTCAAATAGATAATTTCTTTCATATCTTGGTCTTTTGTTTTTTTGATTTCCATTATGATCCAGTCCCCCACCTTATTTCATCCACTCGGGGCTGCAATCATGCCAGAGATCTGATCAAAGCAAACAATTCTCATATCCTTAGAGCCCAGTTTAAGTGATTCACCCTCTCTGTGCCACTTCTGATCTTTGCGACTCATCCGTCTTGTTCTTCTACTCAAACAGTTCTCCAGTCCACCAAAACCGCCAACCCATTGGCCCTTCTATGTCTTCACCATTCTTACTTCTCCCCTACCAGCTTGGAGTTGATCATCAAAACCCCCTCAACTCTCTTGCCCTTTCCTCACTAGGGCAACTCTCCATGGACTAAAATAACTGCAGTTCTCCATGTTCTCCCTTATTTTACTATGAAACTGAGTAAGTCTGGAGAGAAACACAAGTCATGCTGACCAGTCTCATTTTAAATTAATGGCCACTAAGTTCAAGTAGACTCTTGGTACTGCAGGTCAAGGTGAATATCTTAATCCATTGACTCTCCTACTTTCCCTTTTTAGCACCTTCTCATCTCTTCTCAAAAGACTTGAACAGACACCCCAGAAGGGAAACTATCTAAATTAAATGTATGAGAAGGCGCCCAACCTTATTAGTCATCAAGGGAATGAACACTGGTGGGGTATCATGACATACCCATCAGAAATGCTAACATTAAAAAGATCTATGATTCTTCCAGGTATTAACAAGGATGTGGAACAACTGGATTGTCTTGCTTGTGGGAGTGCATTGGCACAACCACTCGGGAAGCTCCATGGCAATATCGATTAAGCTGAAAATACATTTGCTCTAAGATCTAATAAGTCCACATCTGTTGTATATACCTAACAGAAACCATGCTTGTGTCCACCAAAAAATACATTCAAATATGTTCATGGTATTGGACATATTTGCTCAAATATTCAAATATGTTCATAGTAACATTAAGTACAGTAGCATAAAGAGTAAACATTCCAAATGCCCGTTCATCATGAACAGAAGGCTACATAAACTATGAAATAGCCATACAGAGGGCATCCATATCAATAGAAGTGCATGGAGTGTTGCTATATTCAACATCTCACAAACAATGTTGAGTGAAAGAAGTCATCTGTGTGATTCTGCAACATACTGTATGACTCTACAGCAGAAATAATTTGTGATTAGTAGTTATCTTGGGGAGGAAGGAGCAGGTAATGAGTGGGCATAAGGTACCTTTTGGGGATGCTGGCAATGCTCTCTTTCCTTATAGGTATAGCAGCAAGGATAAGTGAATCTGTGAAAAACTACTGAGTTTTACACTCATAATTTGTTCATGCCTTTCTTTATACATTATACTTTACAAAAAGTTATGGTATTTGTGTGCACGTGTGTGTATAGATAAGCATATGTGTGCATAGATAAATACATGTGTGTGGTGTATGTTTATATTCCTCTCTTGACCCACTTTCATTTCTAGCTAATTACATTATTTCTCCCCTTCATTTCACAGCAAAACAATCAAAAAACCCATTTATTTGTGTCTATAGGCTCCAAATTTTCAGCTCCAAAATTCTCCGAAATTGTTCTTGTGAGAGTCACCAATACCATCCATATTGCAAAATGCAGTGGTTAGTCTCAGATCTTATTGTACCTGTCAGCAGAATTTGACACATAAGACCCTTCTCTTAGACATTCCTTCTTAACTTCCAGGACATTAATCATCTGGTTTCCAACCTCTCTGGACACTTTTCTCTGGACACATTGGTCTCCCCCTTTGCCCACCCCTCCATATCTTTCTGACCCCCAATTATTGGTGTACCCCAGGGTTCCATTCATGGGCTTCTTCTCTAACATTCACTTCATTGGTGTCCATGATGGCCATAGAATTTCTTAACTTTTTCTACTTGTACTCTGATAACTCTCAAATGATACCTGCAGCTCAGGTCTCTCTCCTTGGGGTCCTCATACCCCCAATTACCAACTTGATATATACATTTGGATATTTTCAGGGCATCTCAAACTTAACATGTCCTGAAACAAAGGCCTCATCTTCCCCCCACCTCAATCTGCACCTCTGTAGTAAGTGATAAACTTGTTCTTCCAGGTACTCAGATCCTTGCAGTAAGGTTGGATTCCTCTCCTCTTACTTCCTGCATCCCATCTATAAGGAAATCATTTGTCTCCATCACCTTTCATCACTTGCAAAGCTGTTACTATGAAACAAGTCACCATCATTTCTCAACTGAATGATTCCATTGGTCTCCTACCAGGTTCCCTATGTCTGTCCCTACCTCCTTCTCCCAGGCAGGATTCACTCAGGACAACAGAACCCACTCCATGAAGGACTCAATGCCAGAAACTAGCTGCACAGGTGAGAGAAGAGCTGAGCAGAACAGCCCAGGGATCACCAACAGGAAGCTGCGACCCCTGACCACAGTAGACTGGAGAGGTAGTAGGGAAAGTGCCTACACCTAGGGGCCAGAGTTACAATGAAAGAAGCTGCAGTTAAGGCAGGCTTGTTGGGCAGGAGCGGGAGGCACAGCATAGAGGTGGTGATGCCCTTCTTCCAATCCTCTCCCATCTCCAACCCTCTCCCATCAGGCCTTGCATTGTCTGGATCCTGCCAGAGGCAGCTGACACAGGATCCCTGAAAGCAGCTTGCAGAGTTACTCTGCCAGACAGAGCAGAGCAGGGGCAGGGTGAGAAATGGATTGGAGGCAAAGATGCCAAGGACTAACAACCCCACCCCCATTGTCTATTCACTTCCAGGACAGATCCACGTCTTGTTGGGCCTAAAGCATATGCAATTTTGGGGAGGGGGGGGTCCCTGTTGATGAAAAAAATTAAAAGATTAAAAACACTAAATGAGGAATGGAAGTAAATGTTTAGCAGAAAAAATATATGTCAGCAAAATTTTAGACACATTGGTACCATGAATGTCTGACATAACTCAGAGAAACAGCACAATCTTTAATTAATTGCCAAGTTCTTCTCTACTATGACTGATTAAAATGGTTATTATTGTTAATAGTTTAGAAAAGTTTCTTCCACTTTCACAACTTGTTATTGTAAAGTCGAGTAAATTTTTAGAATGATCAGATCTAAGAAGACTCTATCAAGGTTCTTTTATATGTAAATCGTAAAGATTTCTGGGCCTTTCAAGTTTTCTTGTGCAGTGACTAATTTTTAAAAATTCTGTGAGCTGACAACACTCAATTAAAGCTCTCACGTCACGATCCTGGTTAAGTTGACACAGTGGGTGGTAGGCGGATTCCTAGAAACCATTCTCGTTCCAGGACAGCTGGCAGTAACTTCCAGTAACAGGAGAGAACTGTGAGCCACACAAATTTAGCCCAGTAAGCTCAAACTAAAGGTATCCCCAACTCAATTTTCCCTAGCTTGATCCCCTAGATGCTGTGGTCATTCCAGCATCAAGAGTTGATGTGATAGAGAAATGAAGTCATCTTAACCAGTTGTAGTTGCAGTATCTTACTTTTGCAAGTTTTGTAAAGCATGTGGCCAAGTGAATGTATTGCTGGCATCTGGGAAGGGGCCCCTTGTAAGTGTAGAGTTCTGAAGTTTGAACTCTACCAGCTTTATGGAAAAGCTGGTCAGATGACCACATTCCTGTCACCTGCAGCAGAGTGAGCTACACAGTGTAGATCCACTGTGGAGTTTTCTGCTCTAGGTGTTCAAAAGGCTCTACATCTCATTCAAAGTCCTTATAATCAGTTCCAAGTCTCCCCCGCCCCACACTGAGTCCATCTCCTAATCCCCTTCTTCTGCCTCCGGCTGCCCACATATCCTATTGGTTTTGCTGCTCCTCTAGCATTTCCACCACAGGGTCTTTGCTCTTGCTTTCCTCATCTTGAAACTTGTTTAGCTCTCTGTTCAACCTACTGTGGTTGCTTGAAACAACAAAACTTTATTATTTTACCATTCTGGAGGTCAGAAGTCGGAAATGGGTTGGCAGGGCTGCCTTCCTTCTAGAGGACCTAGATGAGATTCCATTTTCTTGTCTTCTCCAGTTTCCAGAGGTCACCCACATTCCTTGGCTAATGGTTACCACACTCCCATCTCCTTTTCTGACTCTGAATCTCCTTTTTTTTAGGACACTTGTGATTACACTGGATCACCCAATATAATCCAGAATCATCACCTGCCCAACCCACCCTTACTTAGTTGTGCTGGCAAAGTTCCTTTCACCATGTCACCTAACACATTCATAGGTTCTCGGATCAGGAAATCACCTATTTGGGGGGTGTCTACAGCATCTCTCTGATCATCCTTTTAAAATGCAGCTCAGGTGGACATCTTGCCTTGTCCCTGCCTGAGAAGGAATGTTTCCAGAGGTCCACAGGTATGTGTGATGCTTGGTGCAGTTAGAAATCTGTATCAGTCAGGGTTCTACAGGAGAAGAAGAACTGATAGGAGGTATATATTAAGAGATTTAGTACAAGGAATTGGTTTATATGATTGTGGGGGCTGGCAAGGTGTTGCGGTAGGACGGCAGAGGCAGGCAGAAGGGTAGAGGAGTCCTGGAGCCCTCAGTGGCTTTTTCAGATCTTTTGCAGTGAGGCAACCAGGTACAGGGCAGGCAAGAGGACCGAGGGGCCAGGAGGGTGACAGGCCTCCCAGTCCCTGGTGAATCTTCACTCTTTCTGGGCTCTCTGGTGTTCTCTCATGGTCTCATCACTGGTCTCTGCCACACTCTGCTGCCGGGTCCTCTGCCGCCATGCTCTATTCTCCTATCTCTCTGCTCTTACATGCTCAGCCTCCAGGCCCAGGTGTGCCCACTCACACAAGCCCATACCCTGCTTCAGGTGCCCGCCATCAGGCATGCGTGGAGGACCATGGGAGTCTATCATTGATGCTAATGGCAGGAGGGCGGAAAAGCCTGATAACTTCATTTACCCTACACAAGGCAAGTCCAAACTCCAGAACAGACTGTCAGGAAGGATAGGCTGCAACTCTCTGACATGAGCTAAGCTGTAGCCCACAGGTGGAATTTCTTTTTCTGCAACGTGTCAGTTCTGCTCTTAAAGTATTTCAACTGGTTGAGTCAGGTCCACCCAGATGATCTCCCTTAACCAGTCACCTGACCTTGGACTTTAATCACAGCTATAAAATACCTTCAGAGCAACACATAGTTCAGTGTTTGATTGAATAATTGGGGACCATTGCCTAGACAAGTGGATGCATAAAGCTGACCAATGCAGGACCCATTATCTGCCTAATAAAGCTTATTACAAATTTTTATTATTTTACAAAGATGGTCATTTAGTTCCCTTTCTTTAATGTGCCACTCCAGTGAATTAAAAATAAATTAAAAATTTAGTTTGTAATGTTAAAAATCTATGCTTGAGTCTTGGGATAAAATCTATGTGGTCATGGTTTATTGGTCTTATAATGTGTGGTTAGACTAAATTTACTACCATTTAATTTATGAGTTTCCCATCTATGTAATTGTGATTGGGCTATACTTTCTGCTGTGTGTTATCTTTGTTCAGCTCTGGTGTTCAGGATTAGTGGTTTCAGTGGAAAATGATAGAAATTTCAACCTTAGGTGATTTAGGGGTTGGTTCAAAGAGCTGAGAACCAACATGGGAAAGCACTCCTGAGGAAGGCATGGCTGCATTCCGGCTCAAAGGCTGTCTTTGATGCTCATTTTGCTCTCCATCGCTCAGTTTTGCTTTCCCCTTGTGTCAGCTTCCGGCTCCACATGGTGGGAAAATGGCTTTTCCAGGATCTGTGGTCTTACTATCAAGGGCAACCTCTTCCCAGAAGTCACTGCACAATCTTCTGTGTGTCATTGTCTTGAAAGGATGCCATGTCCACCCCTGACTCATTCACAGTGCTAGGAAAAAGCAATCCCTGAGAGACCCGTGGGCCCAGGCCTGGGCTGCGGGTGGTGTTACACTACAGGCTTGGAGCTGAGTGGAGAGGGTGCTCCTGAGGAATTCAGGGTGTGGTTCTAGAAGGATGAAGTCCCACTAAAGAACAGAAACAACAGATGCCTTCTCTAGTTATGCTAACCCAAAGAACAAACTGGAAGTTTCCCCTCTTTGTTTTATTCCCTAAAACCATTTAAATAACCAAAGTTATTTGTTCCTTGATGGTTTGCTATAACCCACTGTTAAAGCCATTCTGGGCCTGATGCCATTTTTAGAAGTACATCTCTGATGATCTGATTTCTCCTATGGATATTAGCATTTTTACCTCTTCTTGAGCCATTAAGGAAATAAATAAATGAAAGAGGCAGCATTTGGTTTTATTTACCAAGTCTACATTTGTTTTCCATTTCATTAATTTCTGCTTTTATCTCTATTAATTCCTTCTTTCTATAGAGGTTTTCTTTTTTCCTCCTAGTTCTCTTTTCCCAGATGCTGGGATTCAATTTACTTTGCTGTTTTCTAATAAATGTATTCAAGGCTTTTTTAAAAAAATAAGTATTGCATTGGTCTCGACAACTGGTTTCATTATATGGTGCCCTCAGTGTCATTCACTTGTAAATAGTCATTTGCATTTTTAATATCTCTAACCCAAGTGATATAGACTAGTGTTTTAAAATTTCCAGATTGCTAAATTTTTGTTATATTGTTTTGCGACACTTTTGTCATTTGTTCTTGTTTTTTTTTTAACATTGTAGTCAGGAAATGTAGCACATGTGATTTCTGCTTTTTGGAATTTTATTTGTAGCGTATTTTAATTAGTGATAAAATTTTTAAATGTATCATGGATATTTAAAAAGTAATGTGTAAATGTGTATCCTTAGTTTGATAAATTTCCTTATATAAATCTCAAGTCAAACTTTTAAATTATATTATTCAAGTTCTTCTATAGTTCTACTTATCTTTACTTACCTGATGTATCATTTTCTGTAGAGGCATGTAAAAATCAAATATCATTTCAAGTTTGACCATTTCTTCTTGCAGTTCTAAAACTATTTCTATGTTTTGGTAGTCACTTGTTCAGTGCAAAATTTAATTATTGTCATATCTTGTGGTAGATTGTGTCATTTTAGAAATGTGTTTGAATTGTATTTAATGTAATACTAATATTTCTATGCCTTCATTTTTATGTTGCTAGCATATATTCACTTTTCATTCTTTGAATTTTAATTTTTTCTATATTATTATAGTGTTTTATATTATTTTAAATGTGATGTCTTAAAATGTATTGTGTGTGGATATTTGTATATACATAGGTATGTGTGTATATTGTTGAGATTTCTTTCATCAATTCTGAAATCTGTGTCATTTATTAGAAGAGTCTAACCCATTCACATTTATTTTGATTTTGATATGTTTGGATTTCTCCCTTACTTTCTGTTCGATTGATAAAATTTTCTTTATTTCTATTTTTCTCTATTTTCTGGCAAGTCATATTATAATTTCTCAGGTACTCTAAATTTTTAACAAACTTATTTAATCTCCTTCTTCCATTAGTGTCTTAAACCTCCTTCTTTGTGTTTTTTTTTATTTTCAAGGATGACTTCTTTGCTTCTTTTCCATAGATTCTACTCTTGTTTTATAAAAGCCATTTTCTTTTGACTCTCTCTAAAGATATGGTCTAGAATTCTTTTAAAAATTTTCTGTGTTTCCTACATTATTTCCATTTCCTCTAAGATAAATTATTTTGATTTTTCTTCTTGTTCTTTCTCATGGGTCAAAAAATGATCCATAGTGGTCATTTTAGATTTATAAATTTAAAATTAGGTTGATGGGTGTATTCAGGAGACTGCTATGAGTTTCACTCATGGTTGTGTAGACTTGCTTCCAGGATGGACCTTTCCTGGGAGGGTGGCTGCCTGCAGTGCTGTGTAAATGAGAGAATGTGAGGGGTTTGCTCACTGTAGTATTCCCTCTAGGAATAGCTAAGGGACTGCATACGAGCGGACTGGGGACCTGCATGGTGGCTGAAGTAAGGAAGACTCATGTGTGTCAAATATGTTAATGGATCTAACTCCTGAGCAGGACTGCTTTGTTTTCTTTCCTTCCCCCCACATTTCTATACCCATTTCAGGAAATGAACAATTTTCTGCTTCTCTGATTTCAACACCTACATAGTCATCCATCTTATATCAATTACACTGGTCAACAGTGTAATTGTTACTGACAGTGTAATCGTTACTGACTTAAGGCCCTAATCTGTAGTATCTTGGTGTGCTGAACATGAATATAACCCTGATAATTTTTAATTAGTTCTTGTTTTGAAGATATTTCATATTTCAGGATATATAATTCATTTCATATGCTTCACTGTGTAAATTTATCCAGTAGGACTGCAACAACATCCTAAATCAGCCTAGAATGATGTAATATTGCATCACATTGCATAATACCATCATGCACACATCATCCAGAGTTGATTGCATCATTTTCTGATGCAATGCAATACTGCTGCCAGGTGGATGCAAAAGTAAGCTGACGTCAGCAGTGCACTACACAAAGCCCTGTCGGAAAGGTTGAGCATTGAAAATATTTCAGACTTTGTGTGAGACAGTTTAAGCTACTGTTTCATAGAACTGTTATTATTTTATCCATTCAGGCACAATACAGAACAGTAATGCCTCGAAAGTCCGTTAATAGTGTGGACAATTTCTGCTCTATTTGTGGGGAAGTGACATTTGCCAACCAGAAGAAAAGTATCACTTCTCAAGTGAAGAAGGCTTATTATCTTTACATCGGATGCAAGGTTGGTGACCAAAGACAAGCCTTGGGCCCCGCATACATGCTGTTGCTACATGTGCAACACGGCTTTCACAGTGGTTAAATGACAAAAGACCATCAATGCAGTTTGCAATCCCCATGGTGTGGAGAGAGCCAAGCAACCACATAAAAGACTGTTACTTCTGCTTGGTTCCTCCTCTTTCTGGTGGAATAACGAAGCAAAAGAAGTTGAGAATATTCTACCCAAACATTCCGTCTGCATTGAGACCAGTTCCACATGGTGAGGGACTTCCTATTCCAGAGCCTCCAGCAGAATATTCTCTTGATTCATCTGATGAGGACAAGGGTGAGCCGACCTGCTCTTCTCCTATTCCATCAGCATGCAGTGATCCAGATTTTCACTGTGGTGCATCATCAACCCCACACAGACTAACACAGGAAGAACTAAATGACCTGGTTCATGATTTGGACTTAGCCAAGAAGAAGGCAGAATTCCTAGGATCAAGACTCCAACAATGGAATCTTCTACAAGAAGATGTCACAATTACTTTCTATCAAAAGCGCCACCAGCAGTTGGACCCTTTCTTCAGAAAGGAAGGTACTCTGGTATTCTGTTCTGATATTGAGGGCCTCATGAATGCCTTAGAAATCACTCATGACCCACAAGAATGGAGACTATTTCTAGACTCTTCGAAACTGAATCTTTAGGCTGTGCTTTTGCACAGTGGAAACCATCTTCCATCTAGTCTATTCTTGAACAGCTGTACAAGAGACACGCGAAGAAATCTAAGAAGTAGTCTATGACTTGATTTTTTACAGGTATAAATTGTAGGCCTATTACTGTTGGCATGCATTTCGTGATGTAAACATCCATTTATTGCAGATTAAAAAAAATTGAGCCAAAATCAGAATTTGACTGTCATATTCATGTTGAGCACATACAAATTGATAGGAAATGACTAATTTTATTTCAGTAACATGACTTTTGTAAAAATTTGTTGACCAGTGTTATCTACAGTCCCATAGCAAAATACCCTACAACTTAGTGCCTTAAAACAATAATTTATTATTTCTTATGATTCTATTGGTTGCCTGGGTTCATTCTTCTGCTCTGAATGACACTGACTGGACTTACTGATGTTAATGTTGTTTGAGGGTTGTGTGATATAAGGTTTCCCTCTCAAGTCTAGGCCCTTTGTTTGTTCTATCTGCTGAAGCACCTTATTTCTCCACCAGATGATCATTTTCTCCAGCTGGTTGTCCTTCCTTCCTTCCTTCCTTCCTTCCTTCCTTCCTTCCTTCCTTCCTTCCTTCCTTCCTTCCTTCCTTCCTTCCTCCCTTCCTCCCTCCCTCCCTCCCTCTCTCCCCCCACCTTCCTTCCTTTTTCTTTTCTTTTTTAAATTTTCTAGAAACTATTTGTCCAGAAGGACAAAGTAGTCTTCCTTACAGAATGATGAGAAGTTCTAAAGGGGAGTATTCCAAGCAGACAAGCCCCCGTAATTGCATCATACTTCCTACTGTCACATTGGGCAAAGGAGGTTACATTGTGAAATCCAAAGTCAATATGTAGGGAACTCCATGAAGATGTGGACATTGAAAGGGGTAGCTCATTGCCACCAATGTAACAGTTTGCCATACCTCTTAAGAAAGATCTTTCATTTTGTTCAGAAAACAGTCCACCAGGCATCCACATCAGGTGCAAAAGTCACAGCCAGGGATTCTATATATGTTGGGACAACAAGAGGCTGGCTGGCCCATTTGTTTATTCAACAGTTCTTTACCTGGCAGTTGCACCATGGCTTTCTCTCTGTCCTTGGAGTCTCTCCAAGGCTGTGTTGGGAAGAATAGTTTACATTTCTCTAGTCAATGTCTGCTATACTGATTTAACTACTCTGGTTTTCTCCATAAATATGACTTTTGTCTTTCTTCTAGAAATTCCTCAAATTTTCCTGATCTATTGATGTATTGATGTCATGATTTCTACTTTTTGGGGATTAATACAGATGTATTCTTTTTATGTATCTTTCTATTATTTCAATGAAATTTGGTGAAGGGTGGGAGGAAATAGCATATTCTCCAAACACCACCTTGAACCATAAAAATAAGCAAAAAAGTTCAAGATGTGTTGATTTTGTAAAAAAACAGAAGGAAGTGGTGTGATACAGGTCCCTGTAGGTGAGCGCTCACACAACAGGAGGGCTGAAGAGAAGAGGCAGTAAATCAGATGACAACTTTGCTTTTTGTCAGTTCTGAGATCTTGGAGAGGCTATATCTTCAGCCTCTTCTTCCTCAGAAATCCAGGTCAATGAGTTAATGGTGGTCATGTGTTTCAGCACCTGCTAGGACCAGAATCAGACCTTTGGTGCTGACTTTCAGATGACCTACTCAGGCTTCATTTTTTGCAGTTAAGGAAACATTCCCAAAGGTGGGGCCAAAAGTCACCTGCAAATCAGCAGCCCAACTGGGGTTTGAACCTAAGCACCCTGGCATGTAATCTGTGATCTTTCCACCACCGACTTCCCTGCTTCTTGCCCCAATTTTCACCTCTGTGCACTGCTCAGAGAGCCCAGGAGCTTATACTCTCTATGGGCCAGGCAGTATGCCTGCCCCAGGATACCCAGCGATGAAAGATTTGAGGTCAGAGTTGCCCTAAATGAGACAGATGTCAGTCTGCCCCCTCCCTCTGAAAGGCGATTATTTGAGCTGGAGATGACAGTCATGTTGGGATCACACATTCTCCTCCCGCCAGCGCCCTCTCCCCCCTACCTGGTTATCTATTTACCTATCTACGTACGTGAGCCTTTTTTTTTCCCAATGAATTACGTCTGCAAGGCAGTAAAATGTTATGTATTTGCAAGGCCCATAATCTTTAAAAGCCCAGTGATGCCAGCTCCAGACAGCAGCACGCTCCCTCCAGTATGTTAATAGATAGTATTAGGGCAATAATGAAAACACTTGAGACAAGTAAGCTCCTATCAAAAGCTGAGTAATAGGGCTTCGCTGAGTGAATCACAATGCAGAAGAGATTAAGACGTCTGCTGTTGTGCAGTGTCTATTCAGACTAACAGCTGCTCTGTTTCTGATTAAAATGGGGTTGGGGAGACCTTTCCAGAAAGTCCCCTTTATATCCTGCACTGTCCTCACCCTTCCCACCTCCATGTCCACACATAGGCACCTTCATTTGCACTCAGCCACACACACACACACACACACACACACACACACACACACACACACACGAGTCACACACATTGTATCATCAGACTCACAAAGAGCAACAGTCACACATGCAGCCGTTGGCGTTGACACACAGCTACACTGATGTACCCAAGCACACCCACACATACGCACACATACACACAACCATGACCTCACACACAGGCACACAGACACACATGGAACAGTCTTTCACACACTCACAGCCTCAGCCAGTCTCTCACACACATTAAATTACAATCTGTCACAAACACAGTCTCACATTTGCATTAAATTGCAATCTGTCACACACGCTCTTCACACAGTCACAACCAGACACTCAGAGGCAATCTTACCAGAGTCACAGAGCCACACAGACCTGGCTGGTCATGCCCACCAAGCGCCCTGGCAGAGTAAGGCAGATTGCCACGAGCCTCCTACCTGCATGGGGCCACAGCCATAAATACTCACATGCAGCCACGGCCTCACACCATCACCTGGCCACAGGTGAAGGGGGTGCTTTCCCCTACATTGATGAGAGGAGCCTGCACACCTGCAAGGCACAGCACATGTGTACACGTGCACAAGGCACAAATGCACCTGCGCACACAGTCCTGCACACCCCCCGAGATGCAAACCCAGACTCAGAGTCCCCAAGCAGCTCCAGTGGCCTCGTGAACAAGAAAACCCTCAGGGCACAGGCCTCGGGCTCTCTGCTCTCCAGTCCCTGTAAGGTTGTAGGGTGCAGGGGAGTCGCATATCATCTCTGGGGCACCGAAGGGCATAAAACTCTGACCTTGTGAGGAGCTGCAGATTGAGACTTAGGAAAGGTCAGAGCTGCCTGAGGTTGAAATGGCTCCTTGAGTTCCGTCAGTGGAGCTACGCGTGTCACACAGTGGTTGTGTGTGAACGCACAGGATGAGGAGGAGGAATTCCTGCTTTGCACAAGGGTGACCTCGATGCCCTGAAGGTCCATCCCAATCTTGATTCTGTGACCTGAGTTTCTGTATGTCATCTCTCCCCAACCCCTGTTCTATCAGTGACCCCTTTCTTCCACCCCAGCTCTCCAGGCAGGAGAGACCCAAAGTCCTGATCTGCTTCTCCCTTTACATGATTTTTTTCTCTGCAACTGATGACTTCTATCTCTTCCTCAAGGGTCTCCTCTGGGACCCCAAGAGTAGGCTCCAAGGGAGATACATGCATAGTAATCTGGGGAATTTTTCAAACTCAACATCCATCTTATCCCAAAGGACCCACTGGGCCTTCAGAGACAGAGTTGGGTATCTCCTGCATGGAAGGTTCTGGATCACCAAATCAGGAACACCAGGCCTGGGAAGCCAGAAGGATCTTTACTAGTCCATCAATCAGTCCTAATACAAGCTTTGGGAGGAAACTGGAGGCTTCCTGCCAAGAGCTGCACTTGGCAGCTTCTAGGCTGTAGTTAGTGGCTGTAACTTACCCCCTTCCACCTCCTCTCCTGGAGACCCAACTCCACGTGGGGGCATCTCATTATACCTTTACCCCCAGGAAGACCATTCCCTCACACTGTGTGCTTTTGCTCTTGCTTACCCCGCCTCCTGGATGCCTTCCCTGAGACCCCACTGTGACACCTGTGCTTGTTCAAAACCCACGCACCCACCTGAATGCCCCATCTTCAGAAGCAGCCTCAGAACCTCTGGGCTTGGGTTAATTCTCCCCCTTCTGTGTTTCCACAGCTATGTTTTTCCTGTACCATCTGGCTCCCACCTAAAGGGTGGGGTTAGGCAAGAGGACACTACTCCAGGGGCTGGGGGTGAGGGGGGACCAGAGCTGAGTGGACAGACCCGGTCATCAGGAAGGAGAACCAGCTCCTTATAGAACAGAGCCAGGGGCATACTTGGAGAAATGAGTCTCAGATTCAGTTCTTGTGTGATTTGGGGGCCTGATGATAGAGTCTTAAGGAGCTGGCTAGAGTGGGGTCCAGGTCCATTGGCTAAAGTTGTCTGAAATGGAGGAGACTGTATGTGGC
This sequence comes from Scalopus aquaticus, assembly GCA_004024925.1. NCBI lineage: Eukaryota > Metazoa > Chordata > Mammalia > Eulipotyphla > Talpidae > Scalopus > Scalopus aquaticus. The sequence goes on along the minus strand of PVIJ01002164.1, from coordinate 67,872 downwards.
CCAGAAAGTCAAGATCCTGAGACACTCATGCACAGGAGGCAATATGGGAACAGGAATGGCATAGGAGCAGTATTGGATCAAGCTAGAGGCGTCTGGGGCGCTGGTCAGGAGCTCAGCTGGAGGCTGCAGCCCACCTTTAGAGCCCAGCTGCTTGCTCAGAACTTAAGCAGATCCCAAGGGTCACATCCAGAGTAAAAACAGAGTTAAGAAGTGAGAAACCAGAAGGTCATAACGTAGATGGCCCACAAGTGCCCTTCCGAAGAAAAGTGGCCTTCTTTTCAAGAACCTCATCAGATTTGGGATCCAGGAGTTTGTCTGGAGATAAAGGAGTCACCAAAGAAGGACACTTAAGCACTTAGATTATCCTTCCTCTTGTTTCTCTCCCCCATCAGATAGGCAGTCTCCCCAGGAATGATTCTGTTGTATGTCTTTGGGTTCATCCTTCTATGCTTTGCAAAATGCCTGACACATGACACATTCTCAGTCAGCTTTTGTGGCATTTGAATTCTGTGTCTGACTCTGACTCCATGGTCCGGATGTGACATGCCTGAAACCCACTTCCCCCAAAGCTGTTAACACCTGCTGTGGGTCTGCTCCCAGTTTCCAGAACCAATCCTATGTGACACAACACTGGAGGGTTGAGGGCCTCCAACACAGCCTTTAGATGCTTGACTAAAGTACCTAGCAGCATCCTTGACCGTGTTCAGCATCATTGCCTCATTTGCCATCCATGAATCCAGGTCCCATCCTGGGCCCATCTAAGACCCCAGTGCTATTGATGGAATTCCAGTTTATTCCCTCAACAAATATTTGCTCCACGTTGTCATCGGTTGGTTCTCACTCTTCATCTTACCTGAGTTGTCATTACTCTTACAGGAGATCACTTCCTCTTCCTTGAGGTACTTTCTTCATTCATCTTCTGGGGCACCTACTAGCCTGGATCCTTCTTTCTTTTACCCTCCCTTGATCAGTCTCCACTGTTGGCCCCCCTCACCTCCCCAACTTCTTCATGTTGCACCAGGTTCACTCCTCGTACCTCCTCTCTTTTCCTACCCTCACTTCCCAAGATAGCTCATGGCTGTAGGTACTATCTGTCTGCTGATGACTCTCAAGTATATTTCTTCAGTCCTGACCTCGGCACTGAGCTCCAGACTGTGTATCCATCTGCTCGCTCAACATTTCCACCTGCTTGTCTATTAGACATCCAGAACTTTAAACTCCTGATTACCACCTCCCCTCTTCTCCCTCCATGAATTATTCAACCTTGATAGATAATAACTGCACAAATGGTCATTTCCAGTTTCTCAGACCAAATTTGGAGTCATCACTCAACTCCAGTTCAAATTCAGTCCAAGCCACTGCCATCTCTGGCCTGGACCACTGCAATGGCCACAGACTCTTGCCTTTGCTTCTACCTCCACGTCTCTGTCCACTTCCCTGTTCTCATCTACCCTTTTCCTGACACGCCTGACACGCCTTGTCCTGATAGAGCCTTTCTCTCTCTCCTGTGGATCCCTGACCCTTTGGTCCCATTAGCCTGGCTCCCATCTCTTCTTTATTGAATTTCTGGGTGGTGCTGTCATCTGGGAAACCATGTCTGCTGTCTTTTCTAGCTGCCCTCTATTTCTGTAGTCCCAGCATTTTGTGTTCACACCTAGAGGTCCTAAGCAAAGAAGGGCTGGGCCTAAATCCAGCCCCTTGAACAATACCTTAGGCCCAAGAGCCTTCCAGGGGGCCAGGGCATAGAGATGGGGGCACTGAGAGTCTGGAACTTTTTTTTTTTAATCTGGCCCTATATTCCCCATCTCCTTGATCTTTACAGTGATCCTGTGAGGCAAGGATAATTTCCTCTACCTATAGGTGGGGGAAAGGAGAAAAGGAACTCACTTGACCACAGCTATGCAACTAATCAGGATTTGAACCCAAGCCATTTGACCCCGGTGTTCCTGCCTCTTCTACCTCCAGAGCCTTAGAAATCAAGTTCCCTAGCTCCTTATCCTCCTAGCCACACTCCCTTTCAGAACAGGGTACCAAAATCCAGCATTGGGGAGTGTCTTTCCCAAGGTTACAGAGTGACTCAGTGACGGAGACTGAAGAGCCCTCAGGTCACCAGACTCTGCTGTCCCCCAGCAGGCTCAGCGGCAGGAGGACACATGCCCTGGCCAGGCCCTTCGCCCCGTGGCTCCCTCCTGACTTTCATTCCGGGGTCCAGAGCCCTAAATAGAACCAGCCACGCAGGCTCCCTTCTTGGGGATGGGAAGGCAGCTGTGGCAGTTGTGGCGGGCGGAGAGAAATTTCCCCTTTCTGTAGATTGGATCAGTCACTCTCAGAATTGATGGCAACAGCTTCATCACTAAGATCTAATGCTTTAATTATGTTGTGACATGACCTGACACGGGGGTGGCATTTGATGGATTCTCTGGTGTCATCAGCATGGCCCTGACATAGGAAAGTGGCAGAAGGCAGGGGTGGGGGAGGAAGAGCTCCCGGTGGGAGATGTGTCCTCTCAGGGCCCCTCCACCTTTCCCTGCTTCTTGTCCTCCAGGGCGTCCGAGAGGCAGCAGGGACTCTGGAGAGGAGCCGGGCAGCTTCTGTGCAAGACAGAGATGATGTGCCTGTTGGGGTGGACTGCATCCTGGCAGGGGGCCCGGTGCAATGCTTGTGTTTGTGCTTATGTGAGCAAGCCCCTTCATACACAGGGGCGTGTCTAAGCTGGGGAGCCGGTTCGTACCCCTGTTCTAGAAGCTGAATTGCTGCCTGGTCTGCAAAGAAGGTCAAGGGGACAAAGGGTGAGGGTGGGACGCTCTGTCGGTCTGCAGGTCCTGAGGCTGCCACGAAGCAGTAGGCGCCCAGGCATTCTGGCAGCTCGGAGGGTAGAGCTAGAGCAACAGAGGGAATCTCCAGGGAGAAAGGCTTCGCTCAGCACACTGGGGGCAGTGAGCAACCTGTCCAGGCAAAGGCTGCCAGGGCAGATTCGGAGGGGGTCATTCTCTTTGGTGGACAGATGATTTATGACCATGAGCTGCAGGGCAGGAGTCCCATGTCTGTGGGTGAGCTGGCGAGTGTGTTCATCTCGCTCTCATTTTGCCCAGCCCAGCCGCTTCTCGGGGCTTTGCTGTGCCCTTTGGTGTGGCCAGTCAGAGGTAAGCTGCTCCCATGAACCCAGGTTGATGACCAGGATGCTGGCACCAGGCCTCTCCTGTGTCTGTCCTCCCGGTCCTGTTCCGGTGGCAGCCCTTCTCTAAGCCAGGCGGGCTCCAGGGAGTCCCACTCCTGGGCCAGCTGGACTGGAGTGGAGGCTCAAAGGGAAGGGGGAGGGGTGACTGTCAGTGGGGCCCTGGGGGTCAGCTACTGTGCAGGGCCGTTCTCATGAAAGGCTTGTGACCACTTGTGCCAGGGCCATGTGGCGATCCCCGTTTTACAGGGGAGGGCATTGAAGACAGAGACACAAAGTTGCCTGCCCAAGGCTACACGGCAAGGAAGAAGTGGGTTGGATTGAATTTAGTGAGTGTTAAGTGACTCCTGTATACCAGACACTGGGGGAAGCTGCAGATCCAAACTGCAATCTCTGTCCTCAAGAAGCACAGGGTGGGCCCACAGCTCTCTCCCACTCGATGCTGAGCGGCACAGCTCCACTCTGCCTATGCTGGGGTCCAGGGCAGCCGCTAAGTTGGGAGAAGGGCACTAGAGCAGGGATCAGCAGGTTGGTCTGGTTCCAGCTGCCTTGGTGACCAGCCTTGGCCCTTGGGGAGAGCAGAGTCCTAGAAATATGAAGCTAGAGCATCCGTGAGGCTCTATACTCCTCACTTCCTGCTGGGGGACCAGTACCCAGGGCTTAGTTGTGACTGGGTATTGGTGGGTGCCCCTGTGTGAACATGTCACTAAGTGTAGCCATATCTGACCAGGCTGGTGTGGATGCCTGTTCTTGTCTGGGTGTCCTAGGGGTGTAACTGTATGTGTGCCAGCCTGAATGTGTCTGGACGTGGCTGTTTTTAGTTAATGTAGCTTCAGTCATAGCCAAACCCCACCCCCCACCCCCGCAGTATTGCTCCATAGCCATCTTTTTGTGGATTGGGTAGCTGTCTTTGGGATAGACTTGGCCCTATGGCCTGAGGATCTTGGCTGTTGGGGTTCTGTAGCAGGTGGCTCCCCCAACCCCCACCTCCATCACAAAGGGGCATTGTGCATCTCCCTAAACTATTGCCAGTGTAAGGGGTGGGTCAGCTGGGACCTGGCACCAAGACCCCCTCTGGCAGGCCCAGCTGCTTCTGCTTCTAGGCCGCTGCACAGTTCCAGGACTCTTTCTGAGTCTGTGTCCAGGGGAGAGAGAAGGGACGTCGTTAAAATCCCCCTACTAAGTCTCACTGGAGGCTCTATAGACTCCTGAGAGGGATCTCTTCCACAGGCCTCATTTGCCAAAAGGAGAAACTGAGATTCAGATAGGGAACAACCTGCCTCCCGTCCAACCCCAGGATTATATCCCAACCCTGAGGTCAAGCTGAAAATGTCAAATGTACCCAACTAGACTTTACAGTTTCCAACAGGGACCTTTAGGTGCCCATCTGGCAGATGGCCATTGGCGGTGAGTATTGGACCTGGGATTCTGGTTCTGATTCTTTCACTTACGTGATGTTTGATCTTGGATCATCCACGCTCTTCCCCGGGCTCCTTGTTCTCATCTGTAAACTGAAAAAAAAAAAAAAAAAAAAAAAAAAAAGATGTGTTTGCTCTCCACGGCCTCTGTTGTGGCATGGACCTTCTAGCTCCCAGAAGCTGGGGGTTAGTGCAATCTGTGGGCCTGCAGGACTGTGTGCGCCTGCTGGGTGGGCATTACTCTGGCCTTACTGTGGCTGGTGGCTAAGCACAGACCAGAGAGGAGCAGTGGCGAACTTGGGGTCACATAGCAAATTGGTGGCAGAGCCAGAATGAGAAGGAAGCCAGGTTTCCTGTACCACTCCCACGCACACTCACCCCACCCCAGAAACTGCCTGCACCCCCCCAGTCAGTGTCTCACTGATAACAACTCCAAAGTCCTCCCTGACACAGTTTTGACACTTCCCAAGGTCACACGCTCCCCGTGTGCAGGCCAGGCAGGCCCTGAGCTGGAAACGTCCTCACCATTCCTCTATTTAATCCTTGTAGGAGCCCCATTTTACAGATGAGGAAACCAAGGCTCCTTGGAGTTCAGAAATAACAATGTTTGTCATTTTGGAACTTTCCTTGACTGACTGCAAGGCCTGTGCTGAACACTCACTATGTGGATATAAGGTGACTAGTCCAGTCTCCAAAATATCCCCCCAAACAGTGCCAAAACCTGCATGGGTTCTGCCAGCCTGATTTAGACAGCAATTTGCATACAATTTACCCAGAAAGCTGCACTGTGAAAAATATAATTACTTTTTTAATATTCTTGCTCTGATGTGAATGCTTACCGCTTGGTAATGAATTACTTGCTTAATGAAGATAAACCTGAATTGGAGATGCACTTCAGAGAGCTGCCGGGGCAGCCGACTTGATGCCATCATTTGTAGCTGTTAATCTCTGAAATTGATGCCCTTGTTGGTAGGATCATAAATCGAGGGGAAAACCTGTGAGCTCCATCCAGTGCCTTCAGGAACTTACTCTGTGGTGTTGGTGGAGCCACCTAGCTCTCCGTGCCCCAGTTTCCTCATCTGTAACAAGGGATGGGGGAAGACAAAATTGTAGGAATGTGGGCATGGAGTGAAACTTTATTCAAGAATGATTGAATACCTACTATGTGTCAGGTAAGAGCCAAAAGGAGAAAATGATCAATTCAAAGATGTTTATGGACTGAAGCGTTTCTGTGCTGAAACTGGCAGCCACGTCTTCATTCCCAGAGGGTGTACCTGGGTCTCTGCTCCTTAATGGCCTCTGAACTAACTCTCGGCTGCTGGAGACAGAAGAGAGAATGTTCTGGAGTCAGACTCTGGTTGGAGAAAAAACCTGGGGGCAGGTGTGGCCACCATAAAGAACCTGTTCCTATACCTGATGCTGGCCACTTCCAGGAACCAGTGAGAGGAGGCGAATGTTCTTTAAGTCTCCTTTTCTACCATCTTCTCAACACATATGCTGGGGGCAGGGCCGGGGGAGGGAGCCAGGGAAACAAGTTAACAATTTTGTAAATATATATTTACCACCTTCCACGCCAAGGTGTTTTAGGCTCTAGGGACACAGCTGTGAGTAAGGCCAACAAAGTCATTGCCTCAAAGACCTGAAATTCTAGAACGGTGTGATGATGGCTTATAAAAAATATGTGAATTAACTAAAGATAAAGATAATGTCAGATAGCAGTAAATTTATAAAGTTCAAAAATGGGTAATAAAATGGAGAACAACTGAGGAAGTTATTTTGACTTGTTGGTCAAAAAGACCTGCTTAAGGGGCTGAAATCTAAATGACATTAGGAATCATGCTTACAAATATTAGGAATACGACTCCAGGTGAGATCTGAAAGACAGGCAGGAACCAGCGCATATTGGATTATGGAAGGGACTTTGGATTTTATTCTTAGTGCAAGGGAAAACTTTTAGAGGTTTTCATAAGGAGAATGATAAGATTGATTGACATTTAAAAAGATCATTCTATAAGAAAACATAGCAAATCTGGATAGCTGTATATCTATTAAAGAAAGTGAATTTATAATGTAAAAATTTCCCACCCAGATGGTTTCGCTGATAAATTATATCAAATATTTAAGGAATAAATAATGCCAATCCCACACAAACTTTTTCAGAAACTAAAAGGGAGCATACCCCAATTTATTCTATGAGCCCAGCATAATCCCTCTGCTGGTTATTTGTGCATAGCTATATTAAAAGGTGATGACTTAAAGCAATAATTTATTATTATTACTATTATTACTACTATTATTATTATATCACATGATTCCAGGGTTAGGGATCTGGACAGGCCCTAGTGGCATGGCATTTCTATGCCATGTGCTATGTGTGGGGTCTCAGGGGGAGTGATTCAAATGTCTGGAGACTGTAATAAATGGAAACTGGTGGGGCATCTTTTTCTCCTCCACATACTTATCTTAGGTTCCATTGCAGCCAAGTGGCCTTAGAGTGGTTGGATTTCCTACATGCTAGTTCAGGGCTCTAAGTGTGAGCAGAGGCCTGGAGGAAGCTGCAAAGATTCTTATGACTTGGCTCTCAAAGTTCACTCCTATTGGTCAAGCAGTCATTAAGGCAACCCAGATTCAAAGAGAAGAGAATTGGACTCTACCTCTTAATGGGAAGTAGACAAGAATTTGTGGCATTCTTTAATGTAATACATCTCTGATGCTAAGACCTGACAAAGACATTTCAAGAATAAAAAAAATTATAGCTCAATATCACTCATGAACAAAGATGCAAAAATCCTTAACGAAATATTATCAAATCAAGTCTAGACATACATAAAAAAGAGAATACATTATTACAAATTGGGGTTTATTCTAGGAATGTGAAGTTTAACATTTAAAAGAACCAATCAATTTAATTCACCACATTAACAGAATAAAGAAGAAAACTCTAAGATCATCTCAAGAGATGTAGAAGAAGAACATTGGACAAAACTCACCACCCATTCCAGATTAAAAAAAAAAAGGCAACAGCAATCAAAAACCCTCCTAGCAAACTAGGAATAGAAGGAAACTTCCTCAACCTGATAGAGAACATCTAGGGTAAACCTGCAGTTAATACCATACTTAATGATGAAAGAAGGAATGCTTTGCTCTTTTGCAGGAACAAGGCAGAGATGTCTGCTCTCATCACTTCTGTTCAATATTATACTAGATGTGTTGGAAATATACTGGAAATTCTAGCCAGTGCAATAAGGCAAGAAAAAGGTAGTAAAAGGTGTAAAGACTGGAAAGGAAGAAGTAGAACTGCTTTCATTCGTAGAGAATGAATTATTTATGTAGAAAGTGCTGAGGGATACTCAAAACAACTACCAGAACTAGTGAGGGAATTTACCACATTTGTAGGAATTAATTCAATATACAAATATCAATTGTATTTCTACATAATAGCAGTAAACTTAGAGAAATTAAAATGAAAAAACATTGATAATAACATAAAAAGTTTAAAGTATTTAGAAATAGATTTAGCAAAAGGTATGCAAGACCATTATATTGAAATCCATAAACCAGTGTTGAAATAAAGAAAACTTAATTCAGTAAATGGATTGACAGATTATGATCATGGATTGGAAAAATCAATATTGTTAAGATATATGTTATACCTAAATTGACCTATAGGTTCAAGACAATCTCAATCCAAATCCCAGCAACTTTTTTATTATTAAGATGATAGGCTCACCCTAAAATTGATGGGAATCAGAATAGTCAAGATAAGAATGAATTTGAAGAACTCAACCTAACTGACCTAAAGACTTACTGAAAAGTAGTCTATTAAAAGAGTAAGCATAGGTGCAGACTCAAGTTAGGACGTTATTGGTATGAGCCAGATAAGAGATGATGGCAACTCAGACTCCAGTGACAGTAATTGAAACAGAGAGAAATGAAGGGCTTTTAATTTGGAGATAAAAGCTATGATATTTACTGATGATTATTAAGTGAGGGGTAAGGGAAACGAAAGAATCAGATATGATTTGGGCTTGAACAACTGGATAAGGTTGTGTGACTTACTGAAATGGGAAAATTGGTGGTGGAATGGATTAGGGTGAGGAATAAAGTCTGTTTTTTATGTATTAAGTTTTAGAGATCCATGAGGCCTATATGGAGAGATGTCAAGTAGGGTTGGAGTTTGTGGGGAGAGATCAGGACTAGAGATACTTATTTTGGAGTCATACATAAAAATGATATATAATGGTATATGTGTGACATGGAAGTAATGGGACTGGATGAGATCACCTAGCAAGGGAGGGTAGACAGAAGGACCAAGGACTGTTCCCTGGAGCACTCCTATTATTAGGAAAAAGCAGTAGAGTCTAACACAGAGCCTGGGACAAAGAGGTGGCAGGATAATCAGGAGAACGAGGTACAGGGAAAGTCACTGGAACTGGGAAAGGGAGACCGTGGCACAGGGAGGGGAGTGATGCACATTGCCCGGGGTCTTCCACGTGCCAGGCATCATCTCAAGGGTTTTCTGTGCACTCCCTCAGGGTGGCATTGGAAGCAGATATTATTGTTCCTGTTTTATGGATGATAAAGCTGAGACTCAGATTGATGAAGTGCTTTGCTCCAATTACATAGGCAGGAAACAAGGTGGCGGTGGGAGACTAGATTTGTAGCCAGGCTTGTTTTCGCAGCTTTCCAGCACTGTGCAGTGCCCTACTGTGGGTGCCTCCAGCAGGGGGCTGCAGGGTTGGCCGGCAGTTAATGGTTTCTCATCTGTGAAATGTTTACTTTTCAAAGTTATGAGGTAAAATGAGATAATATGTGTTAAGCACATATGAAGCTCTTGGTGGTGATTAGCCAGGTAGGGCTGCAATAAATGATAACAATTATATATAGACAGTATTACTGAGTCCAGTGGGCAGTGATTCCAATGCTGGGGGCAGAGTCAGGCAGGCTTCCTGGAGGAGGTGCATTGTGAGTTGAGGACTCTGGTCCCAACACTAACCTGTGTTGATATTAGAGGCTCATGGGTGAAATGGGAAAAAGAAGGACAACACAATGGGTTACACGTCAAGCTAAATGTGTTCAATGTGAAGGATTATCCTTTGTTCTCAGATTCTGTCCTTCCTACTTTGTTGGTATTAAAGTTGGCATTATGAAAGGGTAGTGGTAGAGGATGGTACTCATATTTTAAATAGCACTGCCAATAAGTTAAAATTTGGCAACTTGCTGTCATTTTTCAGACTTTCTTTTAAAGTTTGTAACTGGTTTGTGAAATTTCAAAATCTTAGCACAGGGCATTCTGAGCAGAGGAAATTGCTTATGCAAAGACACAGCTGTAGGGAAAAGCATGGAATGTTTTTGGATCTGCAAGTAAGTAGCAAGCACAGCAAGAGCAGATGAGGGGTGGGGTTTCTAGTGGGTCTGAAGAGGGAACCAAGAGGCCAAGTCCTGGGGTGGGGCGGCCACCCTGCTGAAGTCCCTACCCTCAACCTCCCAGATGCCCATTGGGACAGGGTAACTCCCTCTGACCTAAGAAACAAACAGAGACCAGGCAGGCAGGGGGAGAGAAGGAAGGAGAACCCTAGGACTATCTGAGAGGCAGGAGCAACGTCTGCATGCTTGGACACACATGTGCATGTGTATGTGTGCATGTGTTCATTTACTGCCTAAGTAGCATATGCCTGTTTCTCAGTTTTGGTGCTGGCAGGGGAATATCCCTGGGTTGGGATTTGACTGGGATGTGTTTGCTGTGCGTCCAGGGTTTCTTGGGTGCTTTGTGTACACTGTTGTATGTGAGTGTACCCTGTGTACGTAGGTACATTAGAGATGTTTATTGCGTGTGGCTACCTGTGAGTCTGCCTGTCCTTGGGCTGTGTCTTTCGAGTGTGGTGATTCTCCATGCTGTGTAGCTGTAGGGAGCCCATGGTGAATCGGTGGCCCTCCCCTCCTCATTGGCGTCCTCCTTCCTGCCAGCCTCAGGTCCCCTCCAGCCTCTGTGATGGGCCTGGGTCACGGGGAGCAAGTTTCTCCCACCCCCTTCCCTTGCCATGGCGTCTTGTCCCACGCCAGGCGCCCAGCAGAGCTCAGCAGAGAGGAAGAGACGGGGTGGGCAGTGGGTAGCCTGAGTGTGAAGAGGAGGCCTGTGAGCGCGTGCTCGTATGGCGAGTCGGTCTGGGTGAGTCGGAGGATGAAGGTCTGTGCATGAGCTAATGGTGCAGGTGTCAGGGGGCCACGGAAAGTGCTGTGGGCGAGGCTTGTGCCTGGCAGACTCTGGGCGACCATGCGTCGGAGAGGAGAACTAAAGCTCACATGTATCAATTGCTCACTGTTAGTCAGGATGCCAAGTGCTTTATTCAGATTATCTCATTTGATAAGTGTGACAGCATGTGAGAGGGTGAGAGGTGGTGTAGACCAGGGTGGGTGGTGAGGAGGCTGCTCTCTGAAAACCCGTGACAGGGTGTGCCCCACTCTCACCCAACAGTGCCACCCCCAGGTGGGCCTGAACCAAGCCTCAGGTTGGGGCGACATCTTAGCTGCCCACCACATGGAGAGCCGCAGGAGGAGGGAGCAGGATACTCTTGGGGCTCCCAGCCCACCTCTCTGCTCTGCCCTCAGTTCCCAGTAGCGGGCTGTGTCTCTCCAGGGACAGGGCCTGCCTGGTTCTTTTTTTCCTCCCAGCTGTGTTTAGTGCAGGGCCGAGACTCAGTAGGCGCTTAGTCAGTCCTTATTACTTAACAGAGAGTAAGGCAGATGCTGGGAGGCATCTGTGCGGTGGATCAGCCTGATTCTGGCTTGGGAAATCTCATATGGAGTAGATGAGAACTCCCAGAGGGCAGAAGCTAGGCTCAGATCTGAAGGAAACAATGGCTGAGGGGTCTGAGCTAAGGCCAAGATGGCTAATCGGTGACTGGAGGTGCGAGAGTGGGCCCTTGACCAGCCAAGGTGTCAGAGGCCACCTCGGCCTCACTGCTTTACCCCTCTCCGGTGTGTCTGTGGGTTGAAGGTCAGCAAGGTTTCAGGGAGGAAAGGGGAAGAGGGACCATGTCCCTGAGGGGAGACCCTCCTATCCCCTGCAGCAACCACCCCAAAGATTCAGAACAGTTATTCAGAGACCTGTCATAGGAATATCAGAAGAGCAGCAGTGGTGAGACTTCCTGAAGGAAGCAACCTGGGTCCTGCAACCTGAAATGATCACCGCGGTAAAGGCCTGTGGGAAGAGCTCTAGGAAGTGGCTGGAATGTTTGCAGTTAAATGTGCATCCAAAAGAGCCCATCAACGCTCATGCTCTCCTAGTGATTGCGATGGCAATAGTAGCTTTGAGTATTGAGAAATTTCAGGAACTACTAATTGTAGCTATCATTTCTTGAGTATTTTCAGGGAGATAACACTATTTCTGAACCTCAATTTCCTCAAGGTTCACAAAAGCAAAGCCCTTGAGCAGGGCCACGTTAGAAGCAGCGCTCTGGAATTTGAACCCAGGTTTTTGACTTCAAGTTTCATGTGCTGCCTCATTTCTGTTACTTTGCCCCTCGAGTCTCAAGCCCACCCCCTTTCTGAAATGGTGGCAGTACTATATTCTGGCCATTGTCCTCAACACCTGTCATTGTCTATGTTATCCAGCACCCACCGCTTCCAGATCCTAAATGTCCTTCCTCATTAGGGCTGGAATCAGACAGACCTGGGTTCCAATCCCAACTCTAACTCTCATCAGCTGTGTGACCTTGGAATAGTCACTTAACCTCTCTATGCCTCAGTTTTCCTTGCTGTACAGAGGAGGCGATAACAGCACTTAGTAGTGAGAATTCAACCAGTGAATGCATGTGAGGAACTGGGCACAATGTCTGCTGAATAGACACTCAGGAAACATAAACTGTTTTATTTTCATTAAAAATGCTTCTTCAGGTCAGTGCTGTGCTTATATCATCCTACAAGAACCTGTTGCCCCTGCAGCACAGCAAGGCAGAGTACCCATAAATTTCCCAACACGTCATATTGCCTGCATGGGTGAGCTCAGGCTGCCATAATAAAGACCACAAAGTGGAGGGTTCAAACAATGGAAATTATTTTTTTTCACAGTTCTGGGAGTGACAAGTCCAAAATCAAGAACAGGTGTGCAGTTTGTTTCCTCCTGGGGCCTCTCTTGGTTTCCAGACAACTGTCTTCTTGCTGTGCGCTCACATAGTCTTCCCTGTGTGTGCACTGCCCTGTTACTCCTTTACATATCCAAAATTCCTCTTTTTATAAAGACACCAGTCAGATTGAGTAGGAGTCACCCTAATTGCCTCATCTTAACTTCATCATCTTTAAAGGCCTTATCTCCAGATACAGTTATATTCTAAAATATTGGCGCTTGGGGCCTCAACATATAAATTTTGGGGAGACACGATTCAGCTCCTAACACTACCTTATGTTTCTTTACCAAAAATTATAATAATAATAATGCTCTCTATATTTCCTGTTCTACACCTTGCTTTTTTTTTTTCATTTAACAAGGCATCCTGCTTTCAATGAAAGTACTCTGTGACCTTTCTTATATCTGCATAATATTCCACTGTGTGGTGGAACCACATAGATCCTGAATTACTGGGTTAATTTCCAATCTGTTTGTAATTATGAACGATGTTGTTGAAAGACTCTGCATGCATTTTTTCATATGAGTATAAAACTATCTTCCAGTGTGACAAGAGAAAGGTAATCCAATTGAAAAAACATGAGCAAAGTATTTGAACAGATATTTCTCTAAAGAAGATATACCCATGGCTGACAAGCACACAAGAAGATGCCCATCGTCTCATTAATCCTTAGGGGGTTGTAAATCAAAACCACAGTGAGACACCACTTCATATCCATAGGATAGCTGTAATAAAAAGACAGACAATAGCAAGTGTTGGTGTCTTAGTCTGCTCAGGTAACTGTAGCAAAATACCACACTGACTGTTTTAAACAATAGAAATATATTCCTCATATTTTTTGAGGCTTGGGAAATCCAAAATCAAGGTTCTGGCAAATTGTTTTTTGACAAGACCTCTCTTCCTGGTTTGTAGCTTGTAGATGACTGCTGTCTCACTGTGTGTTCATTTCTTTGTGCCTGGACACACACACACACACACACACACACACACACACAGATTTGTGAGGTGAAAGTTTATGTGAGGTCATAATGGGGGAGTCCTAAGCCAGTGCTTTTTGTGACTTTTAAGAAGAGACACCAGAGTGTCTCTCTCTGTCTCTCACACACACACACACACACACACACACACACACACACACACAAATCTCTGTGTTATGACCTCACACATAAACTTTCACCTCCTCACAGACTCTATCCCCAAATACAGTCACACTGAGTGATAGAACTTCAACATATGAATTGGGCAGCAGTGGAGGGGCGGTGCTCACAAACATTTAAGTCCATAACAGTTGGTGAGAATGTGAAGAAATTTGAACTCTTCAAAATGCTAAGCATTTTGATCCAGAAATTCTATTCTTTGGTATATATCCAAGAGAAATAAACACATAAGTTCACATAAAATCTTGCATATGAATGTTCATAGCAGCATTATTTGTAATAGTCAAAACCCAGAAACAGTCCAAATGTCCATCACCTGATGAATGGGTAAGCATGTGGTATATCCATACAATGGAATACTATTAAGCAATAAAAAACTTGGAGCAATGTCACATGCTAAGATGAAACTTCAAAGCATGCTAAGTGAAAGAAATCAGTTACAAAGGATCACATATTATATGTTTCCATTATAGAAATGTCCAGCACAGGCAGTTATCTATAAACATAAATTAGTTCAGTCTTTGACTAGGGCTAAGGGAATTGGTAGAAGATAGGGAATGGCTATTTATAGGTGTGGAAATTTGGGGGGGAGAAATGAGCATCTTATAAAATAGATTGTGATGGTGGTTGCACAACTTGGAGTAAACTAAAAGTCATTAAATTTTGCACTTACATGGGTGAATTGTGTGATATGGGAATTAAATTTCAAAAGACCTGTTAAAGGAGAAAACAGAGCCTCAGCACTTGGATGGTGGGCAAAGGGTAAATGCATTTAAAATTTTGACAAATAATCACAAATTTGGCTCTATGGCGTTATTACATTTTTCACTCCCACTAGCAATGTATATGAAAGTGCAAAATAGGTACTATTACTTCCTTTTTATACATCTGGAAACTAAAGCATGGACAATCCAAAGTCACGTAATTAATAATACCCAAGCTACAACTGAAATCAGATCTGTCAGACTTCAAAATTCATGCTCTGCTGAGTCCTATTCATTTGGTATTTTTCAGTCATTTGATTTTCTTTAAAAAATTTCTCTTTTATTTTTCTATTTTCTACTTCATTGATTTATGTGCTAATCTTTGTTATTTATTTTCTTTGGCTGATTCGGGTTTACCCTTCTGTTTCTAATTCTTAAGGTGGGAGCTGATGGCACTGATTTGAGACCTTTTTCTTTTCCAGTGTAGGTGTTTAATCTGATAAATTTTTCCTTAATTTCCATTTTAGTGCCATTCTGCAAATTCTGATATATTGTATTTTCATTTTCATTCAGTTCAGAATACTTCCTAATGGCCCTTTTTATTTCTTTTTTGACCCATGAGCTATTTAGAAGTATATAATTTAGTTTTAATTATTTGGGAATTTCCCAGATACATCTTTGTCATTCACATTTACTTCCATTGTGGCCAGATAACGTAATTTGAGTAATTTCAAATTTATTGAAACATGTTTATGGTCAGAATATGAGCTATCTTATTGAATTTTTTTTTTTAAATACACTGCTGAGGGGAGCAGTGGGCGAGGTAGGAGAGGTCTGCCGCGCCATGTGGGATTCTCCCCGGCCGGGCGTCGAACTCGCGTTGCCGCTGCCAACAGCTCCACAGCGCAGCGCTTAACCGATGCACCACCCGGGAGGCCCTATCTTGTTGAATTTTTATGTGCACTTTATTTTTTGTTGACATATAACATTGTGTACATGTTAATTTGATACATTTATATATTGTAATATTATTGCCTTTGTAGAAATAACTAGAACTTTTATCATGTTACATAATTATTTCTTTTTAGTGGTTGGAATAATTAAATTCTTGTAGAAAGTTTGATGATTATAACAATATTGTTTTCTATATTCATTTTTTTTATTGTTATTTATGTCTTTTACATTTTGTATTCCCCTTGGGCAGCCCACCACCAATTCACCCGTGATCCATCTCCATGGTCCCCTGTATTCTCCTCTCTTCCATTTTGTGCCCTTATCCTCCCCTCCCCCCCCCCACCGCTGAGTGTCTCTCTCCCACCCAGCCTCCCTATAGTCCTGTTATAAGTGAAACCATTCGATATTTTTCTTTTTCTTTCTGGCTTATTTCACTGAGTATGATTCCCTCTAATTCCATCCATGTTGCTGCAAATTGCATGTGTTTATCTTCTTTCCATGCTGAATAGTAATCCATTGTGTATATGTACCACATCTTCTGGATCCAATCATCTATTTTTGGACATCTGGGTTGCTTCCATACCTTTGCTATTGTGAATAGTGCCCCAATGAACATACAGGTGCATGTATCCTTTCGGATTAGTGTTTTTGTGTCCTTTGGGTAAATTCCCAAAAGTGGGATTGCTGGGTCGTATGGGAGCTCCATGTTTAGCAATTTGAGGAATCTCCATACAGCTTTCCATAGTGGTTGGACCAGTTCACATTCCCACCAGCAATGTAGAAGAGTTCCTTTTTCTCCACATCCTTTCCAGCATTTGTTGTTGCTTGTATTTTTAATGTGTGCCATCCTCTCAGGTGTGAGGTGGTATCTCATAGTGGTTTTGATTTGCATTTCCTTGATT
>PVIJ01002164.1:10572-51336 GCA_004024925.1 Scalopus aquaticus | reverse complement strand
AGTATTGTGTGCAAAAATCTTTTCCCAGTTGGTAGGGTGTCTGTTAGTTTTGGGATAGTGTCTCTTTTGCTATACAGAAGCTTTACTGTGCACTAGATCTCTGGGGTTTATTTACTACTCATTGTAAGCTGATAACCTTAAACATCACTTTAAAAATGTGTGCTCTACTGCTATTGGGTGTAGTGTTTTATGTATCAATTAAGCCAAATTATTTGATAATGTTGTTCAAGTCTACTATATTCTTGCTGATTTTTTTGCCTGTTTGATCTATCAATTATTGAGAAAGGGATGTTGAAATATCTCCAACTATAGTGGTGGATTTTCCCATTTATCCTGGAAATTCTGTCAGTTTTTGATGAAAATTTAAGTTAATATTTAAAAGTTGGTTTCTTGTAGGCAGTATATAGCCAGATATTTGGATAAATAATCTGGCAACCTTGGCCTTCTAAAGTTGACTTTTAGATCAGTTACATTTAATGCGATGATTGATATGATTAGGTTTAAGTCTATTTTCTTGCTATTTGTTTTCTACTTGTCACCTGTCTTCTTTTTTCCATTTTCCCAGTTTTTCTTCCTAAAAGGACTGGTTATTTTTGTGATTTAATTTTATATCTTTTATTGGCCTAACTAGCTATATATATTTTTAGTAGTTACTTTGGGCTTATAGTACACATATTTTACAAGTCCCAGTCTACCTTCAAATAGTATTATACCACTTCTTTTATGGAACAAGAATCTTACAACAGTGAGCTTCCACTCCGCCTCCTGCATTTTGGTGCTATCATCATACATTTTACTTCTGTATATATGTATTATAAACCCAGAATACTTGACTTTTTTGAATTTACCCAATAAATTAGTTATTAAAGAGATTTTATTTCCTAAATAAGAAAAAAGTATTTGATGCTTTTCCACACATTGATAGTTAACATTTTCAATGTTTTTCATTCTTTTGTGTAGATTCAGATCATTTTTCTTTCTATCTTAAGGACTTCCTTATAGTACAAGTCTGCTAGTGATTAATTATTTCAGGTTTTTTTTTAAAGTACTTCCCCTCTATTCACTGGGTATATAATTCCAGATTGATGAGGGGTTTGTTTTATTGTCTACTTTCTGTAAAGATGTTGTACCATGTCTTCTAATAAATTGTTCCCAACAAGAAGTCTCCTGTCATCTTTATTCCTCTGTATGAAATGTTTCTCCTTTTGTCTGGTTGTTTTTTTTTCTCTTTGTTACTGTTTTTAAGTAACTTTATTATAATGTACTTTGGTGAAGTCATATTGTTTCTTGTGCTTGGGGTACGTGAAGAATTTTTAATCCATGGTTTATAGTTTTTATCAAATTTGGGAATTTTTTGACTATTATTTCTATAAATATCTTTCTGTCACCTTCATCCCTTGGGGACTCCAATATCAGATGTACTGAACTGCTTGGTATTGTCACTCAGCTCATCAATGACCTGTGCGTTTTGAAAATACTTTTTTTCTCTGTATTTCATTTTCGATAATTTCTATTGCTATGTCTTCAAATTTATTAATTCTTTCTTCTCTATTGTCAGATCTGGTGCTAGTCCTATCCAATGTATTTTTTAATTTTGGACATAGTTTTTCATTTCTATGAGGTCAATTTGGGCCTCCCCCAATCGTAACATAATCTATCTTTAGCATTCTAGCTTAAGAGTATGGAAAATAGCTTTATTGTTTTAATGTCCTTGTATGCTAATTCTATCTTCTGTATTATTTTGGGGTCAGTTTCTATTAATTACCTTTCTCTTATGATGGGTAGCATTCTCCTGCTTCTTCGCCTGCATGGTAGTTTTTGGTTGGATGCCTTGTGTTCTGGCCACAATAGCATTTCTATATTCTTAAGCTTTGTTCTAGGATGTAGTCAAGTTACTTGTAAAGCATTTGATTCTACTGAGGCTTGCTTTTCAGCTTTGTTAGGCAGGGCCACTACCTTTTTCCTTTTATTGAAGTAAGGAATCAGTTTGATTCATGAAGTTTTTCACTCTGGTTGGTAGGGATACAAACCATTCCAGGACTTGGGTGTGCTTTGGAAATTATTTCCTATGTTCCTTTGGAATGTCTTTCCTCAAACTTAAGCAATTTCTTCACATACAAGAACTGTTTAATATTCAGTTGAAGGCTTGTGGGGAGCCTATGCAGATCTTTGAAATTCTTTGCAAAGTTCTTTCTCTCCAGTTATCTGCCCTGTGAACACTAGTTGCTTCGGTCTCCCCATACTCCTTGCTCTGTCTCCTCAACTCAGGGAGACAGCTGGGACCCTGCTCTAGCCTAGAAACTCTGTAGCCTGGAAACTCTCTCTAGGCAGAAGTTTGCAGTTGTGGGGCTCACCTCATTAGTTTCTCCTCTCTCAGGGATTTCTATTTGTGCTGCCTGATGGTCAATGTCTGAAACTGTTGTTTCATGTATTTTTTCTAGGTTTCTGTTGCTCAAGAGAGGATAAACCCACTCCCTATTATTTAATTTTCCCAGAAACCCTATAACTACATTTTAACATTTAATTATCACTAAAACCGTACATAACAGGTATGATTATTCCCATTTTATAGATAAGGGAACTTGAAGCTTAGAGAATGACTTATAGTCTAATAGAGTTGAAAGGCAGAATTGTGTAACAGATAAAAGGATGGACTGTGTTGCCAAACTTCTGGGTTTAGCTCTCAGATTTTCCCTACTTACTGGTTGTATGATCTTGGAAAATTATTCATCCCCACTGTGTCTCAGTTTCCTCACTTATAAGAATGAAAACAACCTGGTATGATTGTTGTGAAAATTAAACAATGCATAACTGGCAGATAATCACTAAGTAAATATTAGCTATTATTATTAGGGTTGAATAATTTAAATATCTGGAGCTTAGTTACAGACAGACTCATTTTGAACCCCAGCTTCATCATTAACATATCATGAAAACTTTGCTGTGTATCAGCAAAAAAGCAGAAAAAAAAGTCAGACAGAAAAGCAGAACCACTAGGAGATTCTAATCAGAGCCAGACAGGTAAGAGAATGCTGGGAAATGTAGTTCACCTGAGCTGAGTTAGTATATTGCAAAACCATCCCCTGTGCTACTCAACTGCTCTGAGAACCTAGTTCCTTATCTGTAAGGTGGGATAATAATACTTCTTATTGGATGAAATGAGATAAGGCACATGAAGCACTTGCAACATTGTCTGGCACAGGGCTGAGTTCAAGTAGAAGGTCTTATTGTAGATGTCCAATATCCCATGGCTAATAACTGCCAGAGGTATGATCTACACCCAAAGACTAATGCTCTTCCCATTCTGCCCCTGTGCTGTACCTGGGAGCATGGAAATGAATACAACAGCCTACAAAATCCTGCAGTTCATAGAGGGGTAAGCCAGAGGCACATGTAAGAATGATATAGGACAGGAAAAGGAAGGCAGGCACGGTTATTGGGAGCCTGCTATGAGAATGGCTCTGCTAGATTCCATACGACAGCTCCACAGCTTATTGTATACCCACTATGTGCCCAGCATGGTGGTAGGCGATTTTTGTGATGCTCACATTGAATGACCAAAACTTAAAAATGAACTAGATTTTGCTATTATGCCCTTAACACAGATAAGGAAACTGGGACTCAGAGAGACCATGTTACTTGCCCTAGGTCACTGAGTGACCAGATGGGTAAGCCCCTAAGTCCCTGGAGAGGGCTGGAATGGCAGTAGAGATGGGACTGTCTAGAGATGGGAATCCCCTGAGACCAGATGCCTGGGCTGGATTTCGAGTCCCCTGCAGGTCTGCCTCTGTGCCCAAGTCTGCCTGTGGGCGCGACAGTGGCTGCAGTGCCGTGGTGGTGGCAGCGGCGGGCGGCAGCAGGGAGACAGTCACACCTCGCTGTTTTGTAAACTGTTTCTCACAGCTTGTTTGTTCCGGGTTAGGGCTGGAGCGGCACCGTATGGAAGTGTGACTCATTGTTTAATGTGGCAGCTCATTAGCAGAGCTTGTTGCTGCCTCTGATTTCTCTGCTCTCGCTAATTGGAGAGCCCAGTGGGGCCCTGGCTTCCCGTGAAGAACGAGCCTGGTCCCCCAGGGTGCCAGCTGGCCTTTGCCCCTCTGCCTCCCTGAGGAGGCCACCCCAGTCTGTGGGCACTAATATCAGCCAGACCAGGCTCGAATCCCAGCTGTCCTGGTTGTGCTAGCTTGGAGGAGGCTCCTTCTCCACTTCTCCTCTCTAAGTCTCAGTTTTCCCACCTACCTGAAGAGGGAAATAGTAGCCACCTCTTCAGGGTGAGTGAGGCAGTAATACTACGTGGAAAGTCCTGGCATGTAGTAGATGCTCAGTAAGCGGTTAGGGGCATGTTACTGTTATTAGGCTGGAACTTCCATGGCTACTCTGTCCTGACAGATCTGGGCAGTCACCACCCAGAGGTGCGCCTCAGCCCAGAGGAGGACATTTTCCACTGTCGGTGATCTAAGAACATTTCTTCTTCCCATGCTCAACCCCTTCGAAGGCAAACCTGGCAGGCCCAGGTCACCCCCAGACCCTCAGAGGCAGCACAGCCCCATTTGGGACTGTCCTGGCCTGCCCTGGAGTGAAAGTCTGCTGCCCAGCTGTCCCAGCAGCCACACAGAGCACGGCCGTTCCCTTTGCCCCGTGACTCCTTTGCTATTTGGAGACAGTGATCTCGTTCCTTTCCAAACCTCCTCGCCAAGTCTTCTCTCCAGGTGGAGCCCTTCCAGCTCATTCAACTGTCCCTTCCATGACGTAGTTCTTGGGGTCACTGAACACAGCCCCACCAGGCTCTGATGTCAGCGGCGCCCTTGGCATTGTGCAATGCGGTGGCCCCACCCTTCCTCACACCCTGCTCTGGGCCTCTGGAAGTGTGTGCTTAGAACTCAAGTCAGTCCTCCGTGCAGAGTAGGGCAGTCCCCTCTCCTCCTCCATCTGAGACCTGCACTGTCTAGGAGCAACAGAATTTGGATCAGTTGCGTGATGTTAAATTTTCCAGCAGCCACCTTTATAAAAGTCAAATGAAATAAGTAACATTTACTTAAAACTGTATTTAATTTAACCCATTATATCCAAAATATTATTATTTCAATGTATAGTCAATATAAAAATCACCAAGGAGGTATCTTCAACTTTCTTTCATCCAAAACCTTCAATAGCTGCTGTGTTTTTACGTTTATAGCACATTCCTATTGGGGACCCGTCACATGCTAAGTACGCAATAACTGCATGTGGCTCGTGGCTGCAGACTAGGACAGGCAAGGCAGTTCTAGGCTGTTTCTGTGGTTTGAACTCACTTGGGTGTTGTGGCTAACACATCACTCTGATTCAGGAGGAGAAAATAATCTAGTGCTGAAAGCTCGACTGTTGGGGGATCTGGGTCTCTGTCTTGGTTCCACTGTCAACTCACTATATATGTGACAGTGATAAGTCACCTCCCCGGCCTCATTTTCCTCATCTGACAACTATGAAGTGAGAGGAGAGAGGATCACCTGATCTATGCCAGGTGTTCTCTGGGATCCTTCTTACGTGTTCTCATGTATTTCGGAGGGAGACCCATGATGCAGGTTTTCTTAGTCTTCCCCAGGTGAGGACACTGGCCTCAGGGGCTCTGATCCCTTGGGCACTGCGGAGACTTGCAGATTCGCCCGGTGGGGGCTGGTTGCTCTTGCATGCCCAGTTACCGCGGGTAATGGTGAGTGAATTTCAGGTGGGCAGCCTCCAATCCTGTATCCTTCCTGGTCTTGGCTGTTTCCCTAAGTAACAGAAAAAGGACAGGAGATGGCAGTGTTTTGAGGTTTGTTTGCTACATAGAAACACCTCCATCGGCTAGGGACCTGGTCTGTCTTCCTGAAACTGTCCCACCTCTGTGGGTGACTGTGAGGCCAGGTCCTGGCCCCTCCCTGTGCTTGTTCCTGCTCCACTAGGACCTATTAGAGCAACGGCACACATCACATGGCCCAAGCCTCCCTCCCTCCATCTGCTTCTGCCCCAGCTCCCTGAATCCAGCTGACTTCTTCCTGACCAGAGACTTGCCTTCCAATCCCAGAACCGTCATCTGTCACCTGCATGACTGAGCAAATCACTTTATTTGACAGAATCTCAATATCTGTGTCCTGGATAAGGGAGAATTCCTCTTTCCTCACAAGATCGGTGGGAGTGACAACTAAAGCAATATATATGAACATGCCTCACTCAGCACTTGATGTAAAAGTTATTTTGATGAAATCTTTGTAAGTCATTTTAAGAATGACTTAACTTTACTTCATAAATTGGACCTCATTAGGCACCTCTATTACACGCTGCACAGCTTTCTTCTTATCCCCAGCCACCCTGGCCTTCCCTCTCAGTATGGTCAGACAGGCTCCCCACTGTCCACCAGAGAGATCATCCACGGATGACCACTTCTTGCTGGGACTGGAGGGGTGTGTGGTGGTCATGCCTGGGACACCCCATCCCCAAGACCATCTTTGCAAATAAGACAGTAATTCAATTGTGAATCTTTCTTAAGTATTTTAACTGAGCTGATTTTAACTTTTTCTTGATTTAAAATCATCATCAGGAATAGACATATTTTTTATTAAAATGAAGAGTGAGAGCACTAATTTTTGTTGAATGTACCAGGTATCTTAAAAATGATGTTATTCAATTCTTAACACAACCTTGATATGTTTGGGTTTTATCCCTTTTTCACAGATGAGGAAACTGAGGCAGTTTCAGTCCTCCCTACCTCCACCTTGTATCTTAAAGGCCTCTGGGCTCTGCTTTGACTGACTAGGAGTTCTTATGTGTGTTTTTAGGTTGGCCTCCCCCTTGCTTGGGGGCTGGTAGTAGGTACTGGGTGTAGGTGCTACCTCATTTTGTGGCCTGCTCTGGCTTGAGAGCACATCTGTAGCACATGTTTTAAAGCCTTTGTTTTCTTCACCTGTCTGTAGCATTTATACCTTTTTTTACAATTCCTTCTTGAACCACTCTCTTCTCTTGTCTTTTATGAATCCATCCTTCCTTAGCTCTCTGGCCACTCCTTCCCAGAATCCTTTGTAGCCTGCCCTTGTTCTGCTCTCCCTAATGTAAGTGTCCTTTAGCATCCTCCTTGGCTCTCTGCTTTCTTCAAGTCTTGGTCCATATCACCCCAGGTCTGTCCCCATCTTGGTTTCACCATCTCCATGCCAACCACTCCCAGATACATGCCTCCTGTACGCACCTCTTCCTGGGGCCTGATCAACTGATGTCTCCCAGGTCACCCAATTAGATATGAGGAAGGTGAAATTTGTCTCAGAGACTGACACTATTACACATTTCCACGTTTTCTTGCCTGGATTGGGATAGATTTCTCTCTCTGAGATCTATCAGGCCATGAGCCCTAAAGGCCTAATTCCAAACCTCCTTCTCAGGAGCTCAGTTCCCATCTGGACATTGGCTTAATGATTTCTAAGGCTCCCTCCTGGTTGTGAGCATGGGGTTCTGTCCTCACAGTTCCATCTCAAGGCCCACAGAGAGGACAGAGCCCAGCTCCAGCCCAGGCCCAGCCTTCTGAGTTTGGGGATGATTCTGAAGCAACGAGGGCCACCTTGTGTCTCCAGTGGGGTCACCAGTCATGTCCTTTCTCAGTAGAGGCTAGTTCACCTAAGTCTAGTTTCTGGAAATTTCCTCAAGGTTCTCCTCTGTCAGTGAGACTTCCTACCCTGAGCACACTTCAGGCTTGTTCTAGGGTGGTGGAGGCAAAGATCAGTCTACTGGACCTGTGTTACCACATCCTGGGCTTTTCAGCTGGATTATTCCTGGAGCACTCATTCACTCACTCAATTGATCATTCATTCATTCATCCATTCAAGTATTTTCTCAAAGACAACCTTTCTAGCTACTCTTCTTTCCTTCATTGTTTTAAGTTTGTTGTAAAATAATTCCACAACACAATACTATGTAAGGTAAAAGGAGAGGGTCTCTCTACTCCCCAACATTGCTCGTGATGAGAACTAACTAATCTTAAGAGTTTGGATAAGCCTTGGGATATACATAAAATGTTTTATATATATGTTCATACATATATACATACATACATACATACAAAAACATACATACAATACAAAAACAATGCATATGTGAGGTATTGACAGAAATGGAACACTACTATACACAGAGCCTGGCAAATAGTAGGTACTACTACTTTTATCAGTCCCTCTTTCACTTAATGTTATATTACGGGCATCTTTCTGTGTTAGCACAGACTAGTACACAGACATGGGTCCAGATCATCACAACCCAGAGGGAAGAGAACAAGAAACTTGCACCAGGAACAGAGGGAGGCTGAGGGATCCACAGGGCCCAGGAGGCCCCTCCAAGGAGGTGAGAGCTGAGCGGAGTTCTGAAGGCACCTGCAGTTTGCCAGGGCTGTGAGGCGATGCCTGGCTTCTCTTTCTCCTGCACGGGACTGACTCCTGCACATGTGCTTATCGGCCTCATCCGTCATTCATGCCACGTTTAGTTCCAAAAAAGGGATTCAGGGTAGCTTCTAATTTTTATAAAATGACACATACAATAACAATAGGACCATTAAGTGAGGGAAAGGCATAAGAGTTTTGTAATAAAATGGGAGAAGAGAATGAACCATAAACCTAAAATGAGGATAGTTACGGCAATCGAATGCGAGATTTGTCTCTGCTTCCAAGAGGGCCAAAGGGGCTGCACCTGCTGCACTGTGGGGACAAAGACCCATTAGCCACACTGGAAGAGCCCAGGCCCCTGTGCCCCACACTGGCCCCTTGACTTGTCCGCAGTGTTTATGGCCCCCTGGTGTATACTGGACTGGGCAGGATTTCGAGTTGATCTTTAATCCTGACTCACTTCTGTGTCCAAATGGGATGGGGCCAACAGTGGGGAGCACCTACTAGGTGCCAATCCACCACAATTCTGAGACATAGAGAAGAAACTGGGGCTCAGAGGGCTTACGAGAAACATTAGCAGCCTCTGCCAGGAGGGATCAGAAGATGAGATTTCTCAGGACAAAGACCTAGTCGGGCATCCACTTGGCCACGATGGAATCCCAGAGCCAACGGGGTGCCTGAAGATGTCCAAGTAGGAATGACTGCTGGGTACCTGGCTTGGCTTGAGCATCCGCAATTTAATTTTTGAATTCAGATGGTTGAAAAAACAAAAACCATAAGAAAGCAGTACATTTGTCAAATGCCAACTACATGCCAGGAACTTCTGTTGCCACATATTCAGTTGAGATGTGGAGATGATAGTAAAATAATAGCAACCTCTCTGGGTTGATTAAAGATTAGTCATGGATCGCGTAGCATTGAGTTTGCACTTGATAGGTCCTTGATAAATATTATTAGTATCTTTGTCATTATTAGTATCATCCTTGCAGTACTCCTTTGAAATAGCATTGCCAATGCTGCCTTATGGCTAAGGAACAAGTCCAAGGTCAGAATTAGAGCCCGGAAGTTAACTCAGGCTTGCTGAGGTCAATTCCTCTGCTTGTTCCACATTGAAGGATGGCGGCCAGGAGATAAAAAGAAGGCCCAGAACAAGCATGCAAAGGTTTGGGGCCAGTGCCTATGGCATTGGGTCCCTCTGTTCAGTGATGGAGCCTCTAAAAGCAGCTGCAGAGAGAACTAGGATAAATGCAGCTGGCCTGGTCCCTGCAGCTGGAGTTGTGTTTTTTGTACTGAGGCCATGCTCAGTCCCAAAGGCATAGGAGAGGAGCAGCTGCAAAGCAGGCTGGGGTTGGACCCAGATCCCAGGGCACTAAGCAGTACCAGGCCACCTGAGGGGGCCATCTCTTGACACCTGGTAGATGGGGGCATAGGAAGGATGGGATGACCTCGTTTGCATGGAACATATTTGTGGCCTGCCCTCATTTAGTATAGCCCAAGTGTTAAACTTCAATGATTGAAAAGTAGAAATAGAGGGTGTGGGATGAACATGTGTCACAAAAACCATGTTGGGAACAAGATGGCCTGTTCATCCCATCCCTGTCACCCTGCAGCAGTACGTGGTCTGGGCAGCCTGTGCCACCTTTATTTGGCTTAACTCATCCCTGCAGGTGGCAGTCAGGTTTGAGAAGGCAGTTACAGTGGTTAAAAGCTTTGGGAGGAAAACTGACTTGGATCCTGGCTTTGTGCCCTGGGAAAAATCATTTGCCTTCTCTGCTGCCCTTTCTGAAATAGTACCAAGCTCTCAGGATTAATTAAAGATCCGTGGAGAACCATGGGATCATTTAATAGCCAATGCACTTAGTAGGTGTTTCACATGTTATTATCTTTATTTTTTTTAAACATTCTCATAACAACCTGGTGAGGTTTACTCAGCAGATGCTGCCTCAATTTTCTTAACAGATGCCCTTAGTCTGCTGATCTGCAAAATGGGAATGCTGCGACAACTCTAGAGCAGCTTTTGGGATTAAATGAGAGGGTGCGCAGCATGGTGCCTGGCACGCAGGAGCCTTCTGCAACCCTTAGTCTCCCCCAGGCTTCTCTCAGCAGCCTCAGTTGGGCTGGTTGCTCCAGTCAGCCTAATTCACCAGGATCCATGGCCTGTCTTCTCAGGATTCCCACACTGAAGGTTCCTGGGACAGAGAGGCAGGCAGAGGAGGTGGTGATGTTTTTCACACATGCAGGGGATACAGGGCAAGACCGAGCTGATGGTTAGAGAGAGAAATACAGTGCTTGAGAGTAACTGTGCCTTCTCCATCATGTTAACTCCTTTCATTCTCATGCTCACTCTTGGGGTAGGTGTTGTGATCTGCATTTTGCTGATGTGGAAACTGAGGTAAGTCACCAGCCCAGGATCACACAGTGAGTCCTGGATGGGGCTGGCACTTGGTACCTCCCTCTAGACTCACCTGCCACCCAGTGCCGGGACTGTGGCTCCTGAGAGGAGAAACAGCAAACTCAGGGCCCCATGGATGGGCGTCTGGAGTCTCCTCTCAGGCAGAAGCTCATTGCCTTCCCCTAGAAACCTCATTTCCTTTCCATTAGTCCCTTTTCTATCAGTCACAGCGCTTTATTTTACTATTTTTTATTGTATACACCTGTATAATCACAGGTGTATAAGGTAATGGTTCATTATTTGGGAAACAACACAGTAACACAGACCACCATATATATATAATAGTTAAAATGTTTTTTCTTGTTATGAGAACTTTTAGCATCTTAGCAACTTTCAAATACACAATTATTATTATGTACATTATTATTAAATATAGTCCCCATGCTTAGCTTATACCCCCATGAATTATTTCTTTTATAATGGAAGATTTTACCTTTTGACCCATTTCATCCATTTTACTCAGTACTGCCCCCTGCCTTTGGCAACCATCAATTTGTTCTCTTTATGAACTTGCTTTAGTGTTTTGGTTTTTTATATTCTTATATCTCAGCTATAAGTGAGATAGCATGGTATTTGTCTTTCTCTGGCTTATTTCACTTAGCATAGTGCCCTCAAGGTCCACCCATGTTGTCACTAATGACAAGATTTCAGTCTTTTTAATAACTGAGTAATATCCCGTTGCATAAGTAGATACATTGTATCTTCTTTATTCATTTATGCATCCACGGAACTTCAGTTATTTCCATATCTTGGTCATTGTACATAATGTGCAATGAACAAGGGGGTTATGGATATCTTTTCAAGTTAGTAATTTTTTTCCTCTTTGGATAAGTACCCAGAAGTGGAATTGCTAGATCATAAGGAAGTTCTTCGTCTCTTTGCTTCTTTCCAAACCTCCATCCTGTTTTCCATAGTGGCTGCACTAATTTACATTTCCAGCAACAGTGCACAAGAGTTCCCCTTACTCTGCATCCTTGTTTCTTATTTCTTGTCTTTTTGTTGAGAGCTATTCTGTCAACAGGTGTGACTGACATCTCATTGTGGTTTTGATGTGCATCATAAATGTTTAGAATTCCAAACTACTTTAGTATTTTACAGGGAGGTCTCAGGGCTCTGTGCACATCAGCCTCTGACAGAACCTTCAAGATCATCTGCTCTAGGCCTCCCACCCATTTGAGAGATGAGAAAATAGATCCCTTGAGGAAGGGAGAAGCAACTTCGTCAAGAGTAGGGCCAGGAGCAGAAGATTGCAGCCCAGTGTTCTGATCACTAGATCAGGGAGATGACAGGCCCAAAGGAGAAGTCATGTGGGCAGGGCAGGGCAGGGAGGCCACAGAAGGTCTTCTGCTGTCAAATCCTTGCTTCATCTCTTCCCTCCATATCCCTGTGAAGTCAGGTTGTGTCTTCACTTTACAGGGTAAGAAACAAGACTTAGAGAAGTCTAAAGTTCAATAGCTTCTCAGTGAAGGAGGCAGAATTCAAAACTAGTTCTGTCTGCCTCCAAATCTTATACCTTTTCCATTATACCTCTTGTCCTGGATTGAGTAGTGTCCCCCTTCCCACCCTGTCCCAAGTTCACACTCTTCCTGGAACCTCAGAATGTGATCTTATTTGGAAACAAAAAATTTGCAGATGTGATTAGTTAATATTAGGTCTTCCTGGAGTAGGGTTGGCCCTAAATTCATTATAAAAAGAGCAGAGACCCAGAGCGGAGAGTGCCATGTGAGGACACAGAGATGAGACACTGTATGAAGATGGAGGCAGAGACTGGATAAAGTGCTCCAGGACAACTCCTGGCAACCACCAGAAGCTAGAGGAGGTGGATAAGGGACTTTTTTAGAACAGCGAGGCAGTAAAATTTCATTGTTTTAAGCTACTTTGGTACTTTGCTACAGCAACCCTAGCAAATGCATATACTTCTCTCCTGGAGTTCAGAAAGAGGTGTGAGGCATCAAGGACCACAGATGTGGTTGTGCTGAAATTTAGAATATTAGGGCAAACTGAGGTGGAGAAGGATAAAGGGAACATATGTTGTCTGACATTTACTCTGCTAGGTTCCCTGCTGGGCTCCTTAGTCACTGATCTTGATCAGTCCCTACAGGTAAGTACAGCCATTTCACAGATGAGAAAACTGAGGCTCAGTTTGACAAGGAGCAAACCCAGACTCCACTTTGAATCCTAGAGAGGTAGCCTATCACTTTCCTTCTCTGAGTCTCACTTTCCTCCTCCAGAAAATGGGAATCATAGTATCTGCCTCTCAGGTGGTTGGAGAATGAGAGGCGTTCATGCTGTCATTCAACAAGTATTTATTGAAGGGCTCTGTGCCAGTCCTGCTCTAGGCCCTGGGGGCACAGCAGTGAGCAAGATGGGCAAAGTCCTTGTTCCCAATGAGTCAGATTCTTCTGGATAACACCTGTCAGGTGCACTGCAGGGGCTGACACTTACTAAGTGCTCAGTAAAGCTTTAGGGATGAGACTTTGGGATGGAACGGTGGCCCGAGCCTGGTCTGTGAGAGTAACTCACTTTGGCACTAATTCTCCACCACTGTTGGTGGTTGTCTGTCCCCTGGCCCAGGGGGACGCAGGTCTTTTTCTCCTGGGCCTCATGTTCTTGGGCACGGAGCAGTTGCTGGTCCAAGCTGCCTCCCTAAAGCCAGCAGAACTCCCTGATTTCAGGAAAGGACTATGGGGCAGTTGAAGGAGCCTGGGGTCTTGTCAGGGGAGGGAGGGCCCTCCCCTGCTGAGCTGCTCCCCTCAGACACACAGCCTACAGCCTCCGCTCAGCCCCACCCACTCCCTGACGCTGTCCTTGGGCCAGGCCTGAGCTTGCCCTGGAGGCTCTCCCAGCTGTCCTGATATCCCCTCTGGCTCTGCAGAGCGTGCTCCCCCTTTCCACCCCTGGAGGCCCTGGCTGGGCACCACCCCTCCCCCTCCAGAGGTGTCCACAGACATCACCCCTGTGCTATTCTTTTTCCTGACAACTGTGGCATCAAATGTCAACCAGACTCTGCTCAGCACTGGCGGGTGGGGGCAGGGTGATGTTTTTGATAACTGTAGTTTAGGGGAGGGCCTTTTCAGTCCCCCACCAGGGCTGGGAATGGTTGGCCTCAGTCCGACTCTGCTGCCAATTCGCTGTGCTGCCTTGAGCAAACCTCTTCCTCCCAGATCTTGGTGGCCCTGCGCCCTCAAGAGGAGACAACCTTCCCTGCCTTCCCTCAGTGAAGATAAAAGGATCAGGAGGTAGGGCAGAACCCCTTGGGGGCTGGGGAAACACTGGGTGAGTGGCAGTGGACTCCCCTGAAAGCTGATTTCCTTTCAGATGGGCCCTAGAAGGAGGTAGAGTGCAGCGCAGCTATGCCCATCAGCCTCAGAGAAGCCCGTCTTCCTGTCCTCGCTTGCCCCTAGTGAGCGGGACAGCTGGCACTCAGCACTGGGACGCTGGCTAGGCGGGCCCTGACAGCTCAGCAGTGGCAGCGCGGAGGTGGCTATGGCCACTGTAACAGGGGCTATTCTGAGAGCTGGGAGGGGCTCAGGAGCTGGGGCTGTGACTGGGGGAGGGGAAGCAGTGGGGGAGGCAGACCTGGGGGGGTAGGGGCGTGTCACTGGGCCTGTGGAGGGGCGTCTGCTGGGGCAGTGTGCATTCGAGAGCTGTGTGGTGTGCACTGTCACTGGGAGGGGAAGGACCCATCAAGGTGCTGAGACGCACCAGGCATTGTTTTGGTATGTGTGTCTGAGTTTGTGGGCCAAGTAGGGGTTGAGTGGGTCAAGCACACCTCTGTGTGTGAGCCAAAGAGCAGGCATGCCGTGAAATACGAGTGCACGGGAAGGTGTCAGCAGAGGCAAATGTGCCTGTGTGTGTGTGTGGAAGGAGGAGGAATGCAAGGGTGAGCAAGTGGGGGCTTGTTTGTGAGCAGGAATGAGTGTGGGTGTGATGAAGAGGATGGGAGCTTGAGAGCAAACATGGGGGAGGGGAAGGGAGAGCGAGAGGCCTGGGCCAAGGACCTCCGGAGGGTCCAGGTCTGTGTAATTGGGTCAGAAGTGTCAGGGACATATTGCAAGTGTGTGTGTGAGTGAGCCAGTGTGTGTCAGTGGACGTGCGTGTACAGGGAGAGCAGGTGGGACAATGTGAACTGGGACAAGTAGGAATGGCAGATATGTAGGGGCAACACCAACAGTAAAAAGAACAGCATTTTTGGAGCACTTACTCAGCCTGGTGCAGATATTCATAATCATATTTAAATCTTCAAGTTTCCTACAAAGTTAGGACTACGATGTTCATTTATAGGTTAGGAAATAGTGACTCTGAGCAGTTAAGTAACTTGCCCATCCTCTTGATCACTTTGTTATAGCGTCTCATAACAAATGTGAGCAGGGCCAAGTTGTGAATATAGAAGAATGAATGTCAATGTGCATGATGAATTGAATTTGAGTGTATGTGGGAAGGGGGTGCCAGATGTGGGTACCAGAGGAGAGTGCAGGCAACAGCTATGAACACAAGGCAGGGCAGGGGCCTGAGCAGAGCCTGAGTCAGCCTCTAGGGCGTCTCTGCCAACTTGGCTTCCCAGCCCTGCAGTGGCAGCCTGTGCCAGGCCCCCCAGCTAAGGTGCCTCCCAGCTCTGGTATGACCCCCAGCAGGTCCCCCGTCTCACAGAGCAGGCTGGGCCAGGCTGAAGACTGGCAGGAGGCCTCCCTGCCTCCAAAGTACCTGAGGAGGTACCCTCCAGTGTGGGCTCCTGATGCAGGGAGGGCATAGGACAGCTGTCATAGCAAGTCCAGTGGTGATTTCAGGCCCCTTGTGACTAAATGCAACGACCCAGAGGCTGTGTGTGGGGGGGAGTACCAATGGTTCCCATGCCCACCTTCACCTTCAGGATGTGACTCAGGCAGAGGCCACGCCAGGTATTTGTAAACTGGGCCTGTTGCCACCCTGTGGGTCAAGAAGAGGCCTCTCTCAGGCCCCAGCCCCACCCTCACCCTTGGTCTCACTCCTTGGGATCTAAGCTGGAAGAAAGGAATTTTTGAGAAACGAGTGCTGTCTCCCATGGCCTGAGTCCAGTCCTCCAACTGCCCAGAGAATTCTGCAAATCCTAATCTCCAGTCTGTCCGGAGGAGGGGGGGGCGGGGGGGCGGGGAGGTGCTGGCTGATGAGCTTGGGATTCTAGTCTTGGCTATGCCATCTGGGCAAGTCACCCCTACTCTGTCCTCAGTTCCTGATTGGCAAAAGAGACATCTTGTACTAAAGGGATACAAGGTGTTTTTGCAGGGGAACAAGTGGTGTGAACAAGCAAGGAATGGAGACAAATGTTGATGGCTGGGGATAGAGAAGGTGTGAAGGGTAAGTTGACATTTGAGATGAGCTTTGAAGATGGGAGGATCTCCAATGCCTTGAGGAGGTGAAAGCGTGTTCTAGGCAGAGGCTGGCAGGTGGAGGGGTGGCTGGAAACCTAGTCCAAGGCCCAGTGGAATAACACCCAACTCCTCAACTAGTTTCTCCCTTCTGAGGCCATATGATATTCTGATTAACATCGGAGTTCTCTGCTAGCCTATGAGTAGAGACCTCACCTGTCTGTTGCCAATCTTGCCATGATGGCCTGAACAGTGCCTGATTCATCAAAGATGCTCAGTAAATATCTGGTAAAGAGTGTGAAGCTTCTCCCCAGACACGATGAACTTTGGGGCAAATGCTTGTTCCAATAGCCCCTGCTAGAGCATACACACACATCCCTCCTTTCCCTCCCTCCCCCCAGGCCCTCTCTAAAACTCTACTTTTTAAAGTGTGCATCACCTGGGAACTTGTTAGAATTGCAGACCTCCAACCCCAGCCCAGACTTTACTGGGCCGGGGCGCTGCAATGTTTTAACAAGCTTTCTAGGTTAAATCTGCTACACGTTAAACTTTGAGAATAGAGGCTCTAAAACTGTGATCACAGGCACCATAAGAGCCCATGAAGAATCCACCTTCAGATGAGAAGTTAGAATTGTGTGAAAACCTGGTCCACGATCCAGGTATTCTTGACTCTTTCGCCCAATTCAATACACAAAAAGGAGAGCTTTATCATCTTGTCCCATCAGGTTTCTGGAACCAAGACGTGGAAACACCAAGTGTCTAGAAACGGGGGGCGGGGCATTCCTCCAGGGAGTAGAAGGCGGGGCCAAATGCTCTGAGCCCCGCCCCATGCCGTTGCCCCGGGAAACCCCGGGTTGTAACAATAACCCGCTGACGCGCTTCTGGGAGGGATCCCTCCAGACAGTGGGCTGGACTGCCCTGCTGCGGACCAATGAGAGGGTTCGGGCCCCGCCTCCGGGCCCCCGCCCTCGGTGCCGAGCGAGGGGCGGGGTCGCACCCACCGCTCCTCCCCTGCTCCGTAGGCGGCGCTGTTGTGTGCCGGGGCTGCAGCGGGGTTAGCCCGGAGCCGGGAGCTCCGCGTCTCCACCCCCAGCCCGCGGGCGGGGCACGCGGGCAAGCCGAGGATTCCGCGGTCGCGGGCGGGCACGCTCCGCCCTCTCCCGCGCCGGGCCCGCCCCCTCCCCGTCCCCCGCCCATCCCGAGGTGCAGCCGGCGCTGAGCGCGGCAGGCGCGGGAGCTGGCGCTGGAGCCGGAGCGGCGGCGTCGGCGGCGGCATTCACGGGGCGGCGGCGGCGCGGGCTCCTGCACGGGCTCGGGCTCCGGCATGGTGCAATCCGGCCTCGTCCCGGGAGAGCGGGGCCCTCGTGCGGGGCCGGCGCCGGGGGAGCGGCGGCAGCGACGGTGGCGGTGGTGGCTGCAGGCGCAGGCCGGCGGCAGGTGCTAGGAGCGGAGCTGGGCGAGGTGTGTGCCCGCTGGGCTCCGGGGCCGCCGCCCCCTCACTGGCCCCATCTTTCCCTCCCTTTGGTTTTCCCAGCGCGTCCAGCCCCCTGTCTCCGCGCCCCAGCCCATGGCGCCCCGCGGTTGAGCCGGCGCCGCCAGGGACCCCTCCCGCGGGCCTCCCCGGGGCGCGCAGATCCCGGAGCCGCCCGCCCACCCTCCGCGGAGCCTCCCTCTTTTCCTCGCCCGAGCCGGGCGGGACCATGGCTACGAAGCTGCGAGCGCATCAGGTGGACGTGGACCCGGACTTCGCGCCGCAGAGCCGGCCGCGCTCGTGTACCTGGCCCCTGCCGCAGCCCGACTTGGCCGGCGACGAGGACGGAGCATTGGGCTCAGGGGTGGCTGAGGGCGCCGAGGACTGCGGGCCGGAGCGTCGGACGACGGCCCCGGCTATGGCCCCAGCGCCGCCGCTGGGCGCGGAGGTCGGACCGCTGCGGAAAGCGAAGA
The DNA here is from genome assembly GCA_004024925.1 of Scalopus aquaticus. Classification (NCBI taxonomy): domain Eukaryota; kingdom Metazoa; phylum Chordata; class Mammalia; order Eulipotyphla; family Talpidae; genus Scalopus; species Scalopus aquaticus. The sequence goes on along the minus strand of PVIJ01002164.1, from coordinate 33,217 downwards.
GCTCCCGGCGGAACGCGTGGGGGAACCTGTCCTACGCCGACCTCATCACCAAAGCCATCGAGAGCGCCCCGGACAAGCGGCTCACGCTCTCTCAGATCTACGACTGGATGGTCCGTTACGTGCCCTACTTCAAGGATAAAGGCGACAGCAACAGCTCGGCCGGCTGGAAGGTGGGGGCGTCCGGCTGTGGAGAGAGAGGGAATGGGGTAGCTGGCTGGGGCTCCCAGGGGCTGGTAGGTGCGTCTGGGTTCCAGGCGGGCAGTCTGGAAGGAGGCCCTGGGGCACCCCTAGGGGTCACTGAGTGTGTGCCCAGGGCGTGGGGCTGGCCGGTAGACAGGCGGAGGCGTGCTGGGATCAGCTGTGTGCATGCTCTGGATGCGGGTGGGAGGTCTGGTGGGGTGACAAGGGACTCCCTGTCACTCACAGACTGGTGGATCAGCCACTTTGAGGCACCCCCGGGACACCTCCTCTCCAGCCTTCGGGGCATATCAGAGGAACCCATTCCCAGGCCATGCACATTAGGGAGTCCCTCTTCCCCCCACCCCTTCACCACCCACCCCTGCGAGTTTGCTTTGTGTTACTCTTGTTTTACCCTCTCCACTAGGACACCCTCCTAAAGGGCTGGAATAATCCTTGGGGTCAATGGCTGCTTTCCTCCCTAATTTTTTCCCACCGCCCTCCCTGGAGCCGACCCCAGGATGAGGAGTACGACCCTCGGCCCAGTTTTTCCTGTGGTGCCAGCAGTTCACTCTAGGGCACCAGCCAGCCTGGGGTGGGAAACTGATCAGGTGACCTGGGATCTGAGTTCTCCAGGGGCAGCTGCTGCCCCCCTGGCCTGGGTCAGTATGGTGGGGAGGTGATGACCCCCCGCTGGTGCGAGCATAGGGTACTGAGGGCCAGAGAGCCCTCCCTGCCCACCCTAGGCTGTCTGCCTCCCTCTTTCCTGTCTTTCTGAGCCCAGATGCATTTGGGGAGAGGGGAGCGGGCAGGGGCATCCCAAGGAAGCCTTGGTGCCAGCTAGTGGAAAGGGGGGAGCCATCTTGGGAGAGGACAGGGACTTGACTAGATTGTGACCTCCAGACCCTCCTCTGGCCATCTTGCTGGGGAGTGGGCATAGTCTATGCCTTTGGGGAGAAAAGGTGGGGGCTGTGCCTAGGAGTGAGTTGTCAGATTCCCCATGGGAAGGGGAGTCTCTGGGAGGGAAGCATGCCTACAGAAGGAAGGGGCTGTGCCTGGTCATAGCTGCAGACAGGGTCAGAGAAAGTAGGTGTGCCAGTGAAGGAGGGAGGCTTGTGGACATGGACAGCTTAGATGCCCAGTGACTGCACTGTGGGGGCCTTGCTTCCCTGAGCGGGGAACCTGTGGCACTCAGGCTTCCTGCTGGCAGTTTCTCTGCCTCTCAGGCCACCGTAGGGTGGGGGCACAGACTCATGTCTCCTTCCCCATTTTCTCTCTGGTCCCCTTAGACTCAGCCCCTACCACTTTTCCTCCCAAGTGGGTCCTGCCCTTGGACTTTGTTCCCACCTCTCTCCCTGCTCCCCGAGTACTAACCCACCTTTCCCTTTTCTGTGCAGATATATCCCCTGTCCTCAAGGACACAGAGTTTAGATGCCTCTTCCAGGAAGCCTTTCCCAACCCTTTTTAGCAAGCTTAAAACTCCCTCTTTTTCGGCTCTCTCCCTGTCTGTCATAAGTCTTAGTCTATTGTGTCCTATCTCATTTTCCTTCCCCACCCCACCTTTAGAAGACAGTGACAGTGTTGGAATCATCTCTGTGCCCATAGCGACCAGTATAGAGCCTGGCACTTGGGAGCCACCAGTGCCTATCTGGTAAAAGAGTGAAGAAATGGATGGATGGGTGCAGAGAATGCTGAGGTCATGGAAGGTACTGTGGGCCAGAGTAAGCCAGGAGGGCTTCCTGTGGGAGGTGAAGCTCCAGCTGGGCTTAATGGATTAGGGAAGATAAGTGAAGATGAGAAGAGAGGATATGAGGCTGGAAGTTGGGTGACAGCTGGAGTTCAATGAGCATCTCAAGGCTCTGTGCCAGGCACCTTTAGGCATCTGTACCAGGCATCACCTTTAATGCCCTCAGCACTCCTTGAGGTGGGCTTTACTTTCACCATTTACAGATCTTGGCACTGAGGCACAGTGGAAGTGTGAACTGCCCAAGGTCACAAAGTCAGTAGTTGGGAAAGCTGAAGTCTAATGCAGGTGTGTCTTCTTCAGGGTCCCAGAAAGTGTCTGAAATCGTGTCCTGCTGTCACTGGCTGTGGGAGGGGGACACTGATGGCTTTGCAACAGGGGCAGGTCTAAATCCTAGAATGTGATTGGGAATGTGCCTGCAGATAAATTAGCCCCATGGGCTCATTTCTCCGACTGGGAGACTGAGGCCCCGGGAGGGGATGGGATTCTCCTCAGGTTGTCAGTGAGCGACAGGCCCTGGATAGGGCCCAAGTCTCCTGCCTGCCCAGTGGAAGGCCGTTTCCACTGCACCACGCTGCAGGGAACACATTGGTTCTCCCTGTGCTGGGCTCAGGAAGGAAGGAGCTGGGGCACTGGAAAGGGAGTCTCAGGCTTGGGCTCATGACTTACGCCCTGGCAGAGACCACGCAGGTACTGGAGGAAGAATGTTCAGAAGGGCCTCCGGCCTGGCCTACCTCATCCCCTTGGTGACCGCCTTCCTACTACTACACCCCCATACAGCTCCCATGGAGCCACCTTCGCTTCACTCCTGCCGTCCTACCGCCACCCCACCTTGGCCTGTTCCCATTCCCAGTCAATCCCTCCACGGGGCCATCTCCAACTCTCAGCCAACTTCTGGCTAGCAGGGTCTGTGGTATACCCCAGGTGTCAGGCCCATTGTTCCTCCTTCCTTCCCCTCCCCCACACAAGTGTTGCATTTGAATCTCAGGGGTGTACCAACCCTGTGTTTGGTAAAGTAGGGGGACCAATGGGGAAGGATTGGACCTGCTTTTAGGATGCATCAGGGCTTAACTAGTTCCACACCCAGTCTGTGTTTTACAGGCAGAAAGGGCCAGGGGTGGGGTAGGGGTGCTTCTGGGGTGCTGTTAGATCACCTGGGGAGCCAGGCCTCCCAGAGAAGGTGGCACTTGATCTGGATTGTCTACACTGAGGGAGGCTTCCTATACTGAGGGAGACTTTGGGGGAAAGTCTCCCGGTGTGTGTTGACTCCATGAGCAAAGGCGAGGTAGACCCGTGCTGGTTGGGTTTGGGAGACAGGTGTGCCAGACTGGAACCAAAGGCTTCTAGGGATGGCAGGGAGGTGGCATGCGAGGCAGAGTGGGATGGATCAGGAAGGCCCACATGCTTGGCCTTTGTCTTGTGGTCCCACCTGTGGTGTGGAAGGTAGTGTCAGGGTGTTGTGGAGAGCACTTGGAGGAGGGGAGATCAGCAGCAGGTGCGGGACACCCACCAGGCTAAAACCTGGAGAGGTTGGGCTTGGTGCTGGGAACCCCACCAACAAGGCTGGTTGTATTCCCTTCGGGCTGAGGGTCTCCAAGCCTGGGACTAGGACTTGAATAGGCGGTCCCCCTCCCTCTGCCATGTCACAGAAGTCTGTATAGCTGACGTCCAATTAGAGCCTTCCATTTCCTCTCAGATGCCTCAGCCCCACCTTCCCTAGCTGTGGACTCCTCCGGGAAGTCTTCCAGGCTGCTCTGGGTCCTGGCGCTCCTTCCACTTAGTGCCCCTTGAGTTGTTCTGCCTGCTTTTGTGTTTCCTGGCTGCCAGTTCTCTTGGGAGCCCAGGCCAGGCCTGGGCGCCTCCATTCCTGTCCCCAGGCCTGGTGGGGGAGGAGCACAGTGGATGGGGACTTTCCTTCTCCCTAAGGGCCTGGAGCAGCCTGGTTATTTTGAGGAGTGGAATCAGGAGGGGTATATACCCCCATCTGGCCCATGCTGACTAATAGGTCCTAATGGGGTGGGGGCTACAAGGGAAGGACCCAAGGAGCTATCAGGAGGAGGGTCCTGCTACTATAGCCCAGGCTGAGCAGTGGCTGTGAGTGTAGGGGGCTCCCCTTCTCTCCTCCCCCAGCCTGCTCCAGCAGGGCTCCCTCCTCCTTTGTCCTCCGGGGATCCCCAGCCCCAAGGGCTGGTGGGGGTGCAGGAGGAGGCGGTGTGAGCCCGGGTTGGGGGGTGTCCTCACCCCCCCGCACTGCACGAGCGGGGGGGCTGGCAGCTGCCCGCCTCCTGGGCACGAGCTCGTGCCAGCCGCTCCTGGCACAGTTGCTGGCACGCCCGGCAGACTCCCACGGCCACCTGCTCACACCCACCCACGAGCGCTGGCGCGCTGCGGGCCCTTCCGGCTTCCCGGGCCTCCCGGCGCCCCTCCCCCACCATACTCCGGAGCCCCCACCACAGACAGTCCTCTGCTCTCAGAGGACCCCTGGCTCCTTGGGGCCCATGGCCCTGGCCGCCTCCCCTCACAGCTTGGGGGCTCAGGAGGCCAGGCAGCTGGGAGGCCCCTGGGGTAGTTGCGCCGTGAGCCGTGAGGGAAAGGGGGAGACCAGGAGGCAGGCAGGCAGACAGACCGACAGACAGGGTGAGGGCCCCGCCTGCCACCTGGCGCCGCTCCAGCGGGACGATGGCGGGCAGCGCCGTGCCAGGCGGTAATTGCAGACAGACTAATTTAAAGAGATGAGACGGTTATTTTTAACTCGTGTTAAGGTAATGAACAGCGCGGGGGGTTTGTGGGTTCGAAAGTTCAGAGCCCCCCCAGCCCCCACTTTCTGTGGGTTGGGGCCCCTCCTCACTGCACGCCCTGAGAACTCCAGCTTCAGGACTGAGGTGGGGGGGAGGCTGACAGAGACGGGGAGGGCTGAGAAGGCCTGGAAGGGTTCTCCCTAGCCATGCTCACATCCCAGCAAGTCCTGCCCAAGGGCCTTCTGAGAGGGCTGAACATCCCTATTTCTCCTGTGGGGAAGTGACTTGCCCCAGGGTCACAGATCTAGGTAGACAGGCCTGGGAATTGAACCCCCTTCCTTTTCTTATTGGGGCTGGAGGACAAGTCTTGTGTTTGGATTGTGGAAGAGTCCCAGCTTGTTCCTTGCAGCCCCTCTCTGTCTTTCAGTGGCAGCTTCTGGGGTCCTGACAGCCCTCTGTCTGTCTTGTGAGGGGTTTGGGGGGGTCATTGACTTGGTGTATGGATATGAGCCTCTGGGATGTGAGTGCACCAGCTATAGTCAGGGCATCCCCCTTCTCACCTCACCATCTCCCTCACCTCCTGGCTCACTCACCAGCACCCCCTTCTTAGCTTCCTGTAGTTCAGCCTCTCAACCTGAGGGTCGTACCTGGGAAGCAGGTACACGTTGGCGCCCACTCCTCCCTCTTCCTAGTCTAGGGCAGGTGAAGAGTCCTGGCACCCAGCACTTTTCACTCCTCCTCCCCAGCTCATCCCCGATTACTCGTGGGCAGTGACTGATAGCTGGGGCTGCTGGACTGCCCATCTAGGCTAGACAGGTCTTCAGGGTGCCAGGGTTGATTGCCTTCTGCCTGGCAGTGGCCCATGTCACTGGAGCATCATTCAGGGTGGCCTCGTCAGTCAGCTGGAGCCATGGAGTTGGGTATAGGCGAGGAGTGGACAGAGCACCTGTAGGGGAACCTGACCCACTGTACGTACCCATGGAACACAATTACCTTCCATTGGGCCCTCTGTATTCTCATCTGTGTTCAAAGGGCCTTAACTCAGTCTCTGATCCTTTGGGGGCAGAGGCTGATAAAGCCTTTGGTTCAGGAAGCCATGGAGGGATAGTTGAGACTGAGGGCATGTAGTACTGATATGACTTCGCACGGGTGGAGGCATGTGAGCATAGGTGTGGGTGGATTTGAACTTGGGACTCCTGCTCAGAGATGTCTACCCTGCTTCTGGCAGTACCCAGGTGGCAAACATACTCTGGCACAATGAAGGGAGTGCTCTTGGCAGTCCCAGCTGGCCCTCAGAGCTGGCAGATGGGGGGGTGCAGGGTGTTGGGTGGGCATTAGCTGAGGCTCTGGGGCCCCAGTAGGGCGCTCAGGGGGACAGCTGGATCTGGAGTACCCCCCTTCCTCCTGGCACCCTGGTTACCATGGAAACAAACTCCTGTTTGGGAGGGTTTGGCTGTTTGCTGCCTCTCCCCACCCCCCAACCCATATGTGGAGGTGGGAGGGGGGCCAGGTGGCGTGTGGGGGAGGGGCCTCCCACACCCTCCCCCCAGGGCCTCCCTCTTTGCAGAGAAACCTTTCTGGTCTCTAAGTGTATGGGGGGGGGCTACTCTTGTGAGAAGGGGAACAAGAATTAAGAGATTTAATGACTGTGCTAGGCAGTCAGTTGGGCACTTGACAAACTCTCATTTCATCCTCCCTGGGTCCACATTCATAGCCCCATTTTGCCACTGAGGAAATGGAAGCCCAGAAAGATGAAGTCACTTGGCTAAGGCAGTGCAGCTGGGACTTGGCCGAGCCTGGATTGGGATGCAGACCTGTCTGTTCCCACCATTTTTCACCATCTCCCATTGCCGGTGCAGCCTCAGCCCCGCACACCAGCCAGCCCTCCCACCCCAACGCTTGCTCAAACTCTAGAATGTTCTGGGGCACCTCCGTCCAGGAATCTAGCGAAGGCCAAACTGTTCTGTTTGGACCGCTGGGCCCTACTGACCTTGTCCCTGTCCTCCTTCCCACTCTCCTGCTGCCTCTGAGCTCACACGCCGCCCTCATATTGCCACCTTCACACCTAACAGTGGAGTTCTCAACCTACACCCACTGCCATTGTCACATGCTCACCAAGGCAGGGATAGACTCTCATTGATGGATCCCTTGGGACTCCCCGCAGAAACTGGGCGGGGTGCTTGGGTGGTTGGAACAAAGACCCACTTCCCAGGTGATTCTGGAACCCAGTGCATTTCCCTGAGAATTTCTGCCTTAAATTCTTCATTGTTGGCAAACCTGGCTGATGGTCAGCGTCACCTGGACACTTGTAGATAATAGAGGTGTCTAGTCCGCATCTCAGACTCTCTGGAGCAGACTCTCAGTGGATGGGCTTTGGGATTTACGGTTTAGCAGATCTGCCTGGAGAATGGTGAGATTCTGGACCATTGCTTTAAATGGTCACTTCCTGGGCTTTCGCTGGTTCCTCCCTTCTGCTTCTGGTGTGCACCAGCTTCTCCAAGTAGGCTGCCCAGGTTGGATCCACTCCCCCTTACTCTTTTTTTGGGTTCTCTAGAGAATTGAACCTCCCCAGTCCCCATCTCTTAGAACATGGAGTTAGGATGTGGATGCAGAGAATGGAGCCAGCAGCTAGGTGAAGGCTCTCTGCCCTTGAGCCTCTAGCTGTAGGAGGGAGGGGAAATGTTGGTGTAAATAACCATCAAGCCTCACTGGAACTGGAACTAGGATAGAGGGGGACAGAGTTTTGCAGCCCCTGTTCTCTGACAGCTCCCCATTTGGTGGAGGAGACCAGAGTACACACACAGCTTAGTGTTGTTCCTACGGGTCCAGTCTTGGGCCTTCAGGATGACACTCAAGACCTTGGCCTCCTGGCCCCAGTCACCCTCTCTGGCCAGGCCACTCACCCTCCCATCTTCTGACCCTTGCTTTAGTATCATACTGGACTGTCCCAGACTCAGGCTTCAACAGCCATGTGCCAGTACATTCATGCATTCATTTCACTCTCACAGCAACCTGGAACTGCAACTATCCCCATTTTACAGATGAGGAAGCTAAGACCGAGTAACGTGTTGGCTGTCACAGAATGATGGAAATGAAACTCCCCAGGCTGACTCCTCCTGAGCCCAGTGCTCTGGCTAGGCTAGTCCAACATGAGCTCCCAGGCCCTGTCCCTTCCCCCATCATTGTCTCTTTGCTGTCCCTTGGAGTTGGGGGCTGAGGCTTCCATTCTAGGGATGGTCCCTGAGTCCCTGGAGTTCTTTCTCAGACAGCGCCCTCCCTGAGAACAGTGCTAGCCCAGTCTGGTGGAGGCTCCCCCTTCTATCTCAGGCCCCAGGACTTCCTGCAGCTTCCTCATTCACTTTCACCCAGTCTACACCCCTGCGGTACCCAGTGTACAGTGTTCCCTGCAGAGGAACTGGACTGGCTCGCTCACCTTCAGGGGCCACAGGTCAGGCTGGGGAGATGGGAACTCTTGATTTTGATTTCAGGATAAAAATTCTTCAAGGTCATGATGGAAAGCCAGGGTATGTGGAAGTAGAGCAAAACAGAGCAAAACACAGACAAAGAAGGCCAAACCCTCTAGACCGGACTTTTTAGAAGCCTCACGGGGTCTGATTGTGTTGCCGAAGCCCAACAGGACTTGAGGCTGAAGTAGCAACCAGGGGCCGGTGATGATGATGAGTGGCCTGGAATTCCAAGGAACTGGCACTCCAAGCTGTGGGCATGGGGGCATGGGGATGAGCGGAGGGTGAACACACTGGCTCATGTGGACCTACTACTGGGTCCAGGGGAGAAGCTGAACCTGAGAGAGGGTGGAGGCCCAAAGATTCTAAATGCCAGGCCTGAGGTGCTGTACAGTACCTTTTAATGCATTGAGAATCTCGGAGGTGAGACAGAGTGGTGTGGTTGGAGTCTTGGAGGAGAGTGGGGCCACCAATCCTAGTTCTGCCACTCACCTACTATTTCACCTGGGGCAACTGAGCCTCAGTTTCTCCCTTTACAAAGTGGGATAATAGTAGGACTTAGGCTGTGAGAGTTACAGGCAAGATATGTATAAAGTCCCCAAGAAACCTTAGCAAACATCATTACTGTTACTCATTGCTCTGGGATAGGAAAAGGTCTTGTTAGACAGGGTTCTCTGGGCCCTGAACCTTGAGAGACACTGTGTGTGTGTGTGTGTGTGTGTGTGTGTGTGTGTGTGTGTGTGTGTGTGTGTGTGTGTGTGTGTGTGTTGGAGTGGGAGGCCCTTCCTCTAATGCTCTTTTTCTTTCCTGAGGTATCAGATATTCAGGAGGTTCCAAACTTCATCTTGCCCCTAGGTTGACCCTCTCTTTTCCTTCCAGAGTCTTCCCATGGCCTTGGGAGGCAAGCAGGTGGGTTTTGGGCTCCCTAGTTGTATTGATGAAAGAAACGATTTCTTCAAAATTTGTCCTTGAACCAGGCTGTCTGCCCTTGGACACCAGCTCCTCTTCGCCCAGTGGCAGGCTGTGTGACCTTGGGCATGGCCCGTCCCTCTCTGACTCTGAGTCCTGTCCAGAGATCCAGGTTCTCCTCCCCCAACACTCTGGGAAGATGTGGTGCCTCCTCCGCCCCTGCTATCCCCTCCCCCTGTCCTCAGCTGGCCTAGCCTCCCCTTGTAACCTGAGCTGGGGCTGTGGGGGAAGGGGCTTGCCCTGGGCCAGAGGCACCTGCCAGCTGAGCAGATGTGAGGGGATGGAGGCCCCCAAGGGGAACTCAGCTCTAGCTCCTGGAGGCCGGGGCTGGGGCAGGCAGTGCGCCACACGCACCCAGCCCTGGCCTCTGTCCTCTGCCCCCAGAGCTCCCAGGGCTGGTTCACTTTTCAGCACATTCAGTGCTCTGGCTTGTCCTGCAAGGACCCCCCACTCTCCAGGAGAGGACAGATGGCAGATGCGGACCGGTGCCCCAGTTTGGGTGGGCTGCCCTGGGCCCTGGAGCCACTTGGCATGAGGACAGAGGGCCAAGGGTGGCCCCCGGGGTGAGGCCAGTGTCTGTGCGGGTGGCCATGCCCCTGGGAGAGCAGATGGTTCTCTTGGCACCATGCCCACTCTTCCTCTTTCCCCTTAGGAGCCAGCCTGCAGGGCTGGGGCACAGCTGCTGGGCCCTCTCCAGAGCCTGCCCAGGGCAGGGCTGGGTGAGGTCACTGCAGCTGCTCCCAGGGCCTAGGGCAGGGGGTGTGGGGAGGTGCTGTGAAGGGAAGGTAGGGGCTCAGACTGAGGAGAGACCCAGAGAGGCATGAAAGGCTTTGTATTTATGGATCCCATTTAATTGTGGGTGAGTGAAAAAGCCTTTGTGTGTGTGGGGGGGGTTGCTGAACCATTGTGGACACCCTCCCCACCCCACCCCCACCATCTTTTGCCTCCACCCTGGAGCTCCTACTGGAAGCCTCTCAGGTTTGGAGGAAAGTGAGGGCCTGGGGGGTGGGGGCGGAATTCCTGCACCATCTCTTATATCATATGACCTTGGGCAAGTCAGTGTGTCTCTTGGAGCCTCAGTTTCTCATCTGTGAAATGGGGATAATAAACCACCTCAGAGAGTTGTCACAAAGACCCTATCAGATTTTAATTGCTGAGTGCCAACGTAGTGCGTGGCACATGGTCAATGCCCTGCAAATGGTAGTTCCTTGCCCTCCCTGCTTTCCTGAATTCTGAGGAGTCAGGGAGGCCTGAGGGATAGTAGGGAAGTAGCAGAGGCAGCAGGAACTGGAGGGGGAACTCAGAGGGAGGAGGCAAGCTCTGGTTCTCTGGCCTGAGGTTTGCTTAACAGAAACAGCCGAGAATTGCCAGGCCTAAGTGGTTCACGGCTGCTGAGCGCACCATCCCGGGGCTGACCTGTTGTGAACAAGGATTGCCCTGCAGGATGCAGAAGGGGAGATAGATGAGCAGTTGGAATCCAGTTTGTAGTTGGATTTCTGTAGTATCACAGAGGTCGCATGACTATCTTTGGGGTTTGCAGAGGGGGCCTAGGATGGTGCCACTGCACTGGCCTTGATGGAGTAGCAGAAACTGCTGTAGCAGAGAAAGACCGAGAGAGGCAAAAGGAACAGAGCATGCAAAGGTGTGGAGGTGGAAACATCCAGGTGGCTGGAGTCCCAGATGGGCTGAAGGAATGGCGGTGATGAGGCCGGGGCGCATCTGAGGGTTCTCACGTCAGTCTGGAGCTGGACCCCAGCCCATGGGTGTTGAGGAGTCTTAGGCTTTTGAGTAGGAGTGAGCTTGAACTTCTGCTTCTGGCTTTTCTGCTGTCTCTGGGGTGGGGGATGTCAGTTCTTCTCCTTTGACCTCTTGCCTTGCATTGGACTTCTGGTTCCTCCTGGCCCATGATTATCCCTTTCTGTTCTATTGCTGATGCCACGCCCACTCACCTGTCAACACCTGTGGCCCTGATGCCCTCACCTGCCCTTCTACCTCTCCTTCTCCACTGCAGACCCTAGTACCAACGATTTGCACATGGCCTCAGGTCTCTGAGGTCATCCAGGTTTCCCTTTCTGCCGGGAACCCTACCTGAACTAAGCAACCCAACTTTACTCCAGGTAGTGGGCAGGTCCCCCCTGGAGAGTCTGTGGGTCTGTCTGACACAGCTATGTGTTCCTGGGTCATACTGGGATCTCAGGGGAGAGAGGGGGGAGGGGAGAACTGGGGCTGCTCCTGGGATTCTGAAACAGGGAAGGGATGCGATTCTTAACATGTGGGATCTTTCTAGGTCCCATTCCTCCCGTGGATATCAGGGTTGCTTACCTCTTTGACAGGAAAGGCCCAATATCACATGGATGAAGCTGGGATTCCAATACCTGCCCTCGATGACTCTTTATGGGGGACGGGAAGGAAAGGAGGGAGAGAGGAAATGGGATTTGTGGAGGGGATGAGAGCAGTCACACAGCCCCTCCCTGCTTAGGGAGGCACAAAGGGAGTTCCTGGGTCATCACCACCAGATGGGCAGTGTCAGCTTCCAAGGGAAGGTGGGCTCAGCCTTGGACAGTGATGGAACCTGGAGAGGCATCCACACTTGGCCTTGGGCTTAGAAGGATGGACACAAGACCCTAGACTGGGTAGGGAGGGTCCTGAGTCCTCTAGGTGCCGGGGAGGCTGGGAGGTAGCATAGGCTTTATCGTGGAGGGGACGGCTTTATCTCCTGTCTGATAAGAATCAGGAAGCTTGGTCTTGAGAACTGAGGCAGTGATGGCCATTGGGGTGGGCAACAAAACTGTGGCCCTTGTCACTCTGTAGGTGTTGGTAGAAAGAACCCTGGCTTTGGAGTTCAGCATCCCCAAGACCCAAACCTGTCTCCATCACTTTCCAGCTCTTTGGTCACAGGAGTTATTTAACCCTTTCAAACATCAGTTTACCCACTTTGTCAAATAGCAGTTTCTATTTGTAGTATGTTTAGTCAGATCCAACTAAGAAATGTATCTAAAGAACCTACCTGGTAACTGGTGGTGCCCTTCTCCTGCCTTCGTATTTGAAGCCTGTGCCAGTGGTATGCTAGAGCTGGCTCATGAGAGCCAATCATGTACATTTCTCCCCAGTTCTGCACTCAGTGATATCATGCTAGCAGCATAAAATTGGCTATGATGGGTGTATCCATATCACAGAAATCAGCAAAAGCTACAAAGAAACTCAGGTGGGGTGTTTCCCCTCCTAGAGAGCTAGAGGGAATTCATCCTGTGGGTCTTCCAGCTCTAAAAGGGGACAAAAAAAATGCAGGACAGTAGTGTAGCACTAGCTGGCCCAAGCAACCTAGAACACTAAGTCCAGGGCTCTTTGGGTGTGGGGAGATTGGGAATGGTCATAGTGCCAGACAGCCCTCTATAGGCAGGGTACAGCAAATGGTAGGCCTCTTCTTCCCTCCACACTTCCCCTTCCATCCTCCCCTCCTCCCCAAGAGATCTAGCAGTCTCTGACTAGAGAAGTAAGATTGGATGAGGTTGAGCTATAAGAGAATGAAGCTGTGCTGGGAGGAGAAATGAGGTTGTACTGGAAGATAAACGAGGTTGTACTGTCAGGGAATGAGGTGGTACTTGGAGGCAAGGTGAGGCTGCATTATTAGATAAATGGGGTTTCACTGTCAGGGATGAAGTGTACTTGTAGGAGAGATGACGTCCTGCTGCATCAGCCAGGTTGCACCGTCAGAGAACACAGCCATACCACAGGAGGAAGGAGAGCCTCCGACTTGGAGGATAAATGAGGGTGTCCTGCTGGATAAATGAGGGGGCCCGTCAGGTGAATGGAGTGCTGTTAGCAAATGAGGTTGTACTTGCTGGATAAATGGGACTGGTGTGCTGGATAAATGGGGTTGTGCTGTCAGATGAATGTATTACTGCTCGTGGGCGAAGGGTGTTCTGGGAATAGATGAGGGTGTCCTGCTGGATAGATGAGCTGCCGCCACCAAATGGATCAGATCCTGTCCACGAGGGAGGCACCATCAACAAGGACGAGGTTATTCTGCTCCCCCTGGGACTCCTGGCATATTTTCTGGCTTAGGTGGTACAGGCTGTGAGACACTGTAGTCCCAGCAAGCCCTGTGTTCCCAAGTCTGTTTGGGGAGCCAGAGAGAGCAGGCTGGGGTGGGCAGTTGCATTGTTCACCCTGTGATGCCTTCTTCCTCTCACACTGTAACCTGTTTCTCTCTGTGTTTCCCTCTGGATCACGCTATACCTGATTTTTTTCCATTCTGTGCTTGTCTCTCAGCTTGTTCCCTTCGCTCAGCTTGGTTTGGAGAAGCCACTGTCATGTGCCAGCCTTTCTTTCCAGTCTCATTTAATTCTCCTTGCGATATAGTATTATTCCACCTTTGTTCTTTTTCTCTCTCCATCACACATTCATTCAACAAACATTTACTAAATGCCAACCATGTGGGGTACAGTAAAAAGTGGCCAAAAATCTCTCTTGAAACTTACATTCTAACCTGAGGGACACAAGACAATAAATAATAAACACAATATAAATCAGTTATATATTAATTGAGATCATTGCCTTAGAACAATTTAGAGCAGGGTATGGGGACCAAGAAATGGCAAGGAAGAGGAGCAATTGTTAAAAGAGTGGTCAAGATGAGCCTCATTGCAAAAGGTGACATCTGAACAAAGACTTACAGAAGCTGAGAGGTGGATGTGGGCCTCTGGGCCAACTGTGTTTCCCCTGAGACAGAGGCCCCAAAGGGGAACTGTTCCTGGCAAGTTGGAGGAACCAGGGCCTGGGATCAATAGTGTTGGGGAAAGTCTGAGCAGTCACGGGGGGTCTTGTGGGCTATGGCAAAGCCTCTGTTCTTTATTTTGAGGGAGATGGGGGCATCAAGGGTGGGACTGGATGTGATCCAAGGTACTTAAAGGATCATCTGGCTGTTGTGTGGTGGAGGACTGTAGGGGAGTGGGGGTGGAGGCTGGGGACCATTTGAGGAATGGAGGTTCGGAGTGTCTTGTCTCAGGTTGCATGGCCGGCGAGTGTTGGAGACAAAACTGGCATCCAGCTCTAACACCAGAGTTCCTGCCCTTTGCCCTGCGCCAGCCTCCTCTCCCTGCAGGGTGACGCCACAGGGGGCTGGCCTCACTGAACCAGGTTCTGAGGCAAAATGGGATGGGCTTGGTTGTCACCCACTGTCCCACCCCCCCCCACCCCCGTTCCCTGATGGTCTCCCTGAGGCCCCAAATCAGGGAGGTCTTCTTTCCCCTGGGAACGTGCACCAGGCTCGCAGGGAGGCTTGGGAGGTGTGACGCCCCAGAAGCCAGGCCCAGCTCTGGGCACCAGGGGAGCCCGGGCATGCTGGGGCCTTGGCTGTGGTGGCGGGTTGCTAGGCTGCTTGGAGAGGGAGCCCTGGTTACTGCTGCCTGGCAGAGGCTTCTCCCTCCTCTGCCTCCCTCACCTCCTTCGTGGCCTCTGGCCTCCCAGGAGGCCTTGTGGGCGAGATGTGATCAGTGCCTGCCACTGGATCTTGGCGGGGAGCTCTGACTGGTACCAGGTAGCTGGGCCCTGAGGAGCAGACTGGGCCGCGGGGCCTGGGCTTCCCTCAGGGGGCACGGCCCTGGTGCACACCTGGTTCAGAGCCCAGCTCAGTAGTCAGAATTCTTGGTCCTTGCACACCTGGGCCATCTCCCTGGGTGACCCTGGCAAAGCACAGCACCCCTGTAGGCCTCAACTGCTCTGTCCATCTGGCCTGCACAGCCCCTTCCCCAGGGTCTCGTTTTCTGTGAGTGTGCAGGGGCGGGAGGGGGTGTTGAGCAGGCAGGGCCCAGGTGCCCTCCCCCCATGACTTTAGTATGTGACACTCAAGTTTTGCATTATGTTCCATTTATGAAAGGAGTTCCACTGCTTAAAAAAAAAAAAGTTTAAAAACCTCTTGACTGGATGACCCCAAGAACTTTCAGTGTCAAGCTGAAAGGTACCCCGAGTGCAGCGGGCCCATCTCATCAGTTTAGGGGTAGGGATACTGAGGCCCAGAGAGGAGGAGGAATCTGCCCGAGGTCAGGTTTGGTGGAGTGGAAAGAGCACCAAATGGGGTGTCAGGAGGCTTGGGCTTGAATTCCTGCTCTGCCATTAGGTCCTGAGCGACCTTGGGCAAGTCCTTCTTTCTCCCTGGGTTGAACCAGCAGTGGCTTCAGGTTGGGGCTCAAGCTGTCCGGGCTGCCTAACTGGGCAGGAAGCAGAGTAGGGGAGGCCGCAGACTTTCAGTGGCTTGGAGCAAGTGTTTTTTGGGGTAGTCTGAAATATTTTTACATTCAGAAAATTTAGATGTGTTGTGAAGTACAATGCAAAATAACCTTAAATTCTAAAAAATAACCTTAAATTCTAAAAAAATTCTAAAAAAGACCTTGCAGCATGCCCCCAGTCTCCCCAGGCTGCCAGCTTCTAGGCATAGTTTACTTGGAAAGTGTGAGAAGCACTGGAGCACTGGCTTCCTAAGATTCTTTGGAAATTCTCTGGCTTGATTCTCTCCCATGGTGGAATGCGATGTCTTTTAGACTCTGAGACTACCTTGAAATCAATACCTGACTCTGCCACTTAAACTGTGTGGCACTGGCAACTTACATAACCTCTCTGAGCCTCACTCTCCTCATGTCGAGGTAGGGATCACAATCCCTGACTTGTATGGAGTCTGACAGAATGATTAGTGAGATAAAGTACTTATAACACCCAGGGCTTGAATAGGCAGGTACTGAGTAGGTGCGGATGCTTGGCAATGCCTTCCTCCTCCCATACCTCCCTGCTGGCACACAGTGACATTGATAGAGAAGTGTTGCCTGACTGACCTCCAGCTGGAGAAGCTGGGAGGGGGAGTCTCCTGTAAGCCAGATACTCCCAGAGGGAAGGAGAACCAAGGCCTCCTAGGCCCCTGATCACAGGTGTGGGGGAGGGGCTGGGAGCCAGGTGCAGGGGCGGGAGCAAGAAGGGGTATCTACTTGAGGGAGCACCACTCCCTGGAGGTCCAGCTCCCCTCCTCTCAGGGCCCCAGGAGAAGCCAGGCAGGGCAAGGCTGGGAGGGGCCTTGGAGCCCCAGCTGTCGTCTCCCAAGACCAGAAAGTGCCAGCTATAGGGAGCCTGGAGCCCTGAAGAGTCAAGTTAGTACCTGAAGCTGGAGGTGAGTGGTGGCGGGTAGGGCAGAAAGGATATCTCCTCCTGGAGCTTGGTGGGAAGGAGGCCGGAGGGAGAGCCCTCGTGGATTAGTGGGTATGGGCTAGGTGATCGATGAGTTAAGAGCAGGTCCATGTGTTGGGCAGATCTGAGTGACACCTGGTGTGGCTGCCTGTGGGACTGTGGGCAGGTTACATCATGCCTCTGGGCCTCTGTTCCCTGGTCCATGAGATGGGGTAATGCCAGCTGCCCAGAGCTGCTGGTGCCCAACACACTTGCACTCAGGGCCTGATATTAAGGAAGTAGAGACAGCAGATCTGTGGGGTGATCTAAGAGGTGAGGTCTTCTGCAAGCATACCAGTTGTATTCACTAAACACATACCCCACACGTTATCTCAGGGAATGTGCTGATTGCCTTCCGAAGTGATAACTGAATGGCAATCACTGTTTTTAGTGCACCGGGGCCCCGAAGCGCACAGAGGTTGGTCAGCCCTTGGCCACATTGCTAGGTGACTGAAAAGGCCAAGCATCCTGCCCAGTCCTCCTGATACCCAGGCCCCGTGCTGTGTCCACAGCAGTGTCTGAGGCTGGAGGTCAAGAACACCAGGTGGGAGGTTCCAGAGGTGGGTGTGGAAGGCCCAGCAGGAGTTCTGCTCCTCTAGGTTCCTGTGGGGAGCCAGGTCATTCTAGCTGTTACTCCCCTGCCTTCCTCTATCTCATGACAGGCCTGGCAAAAGTAGGCTGTGACATGGGGAGCAGTAGAGACCTGCACAGCAGAAATTTAGAAGAGGATATGTGCATGGGTGGCAAAGGTAAAGTTTAGGGGCTACCCAGGGACAGCAGAAAGGGCTAATGTAGCCTTGGGCAAGCCATTTCACCTCTCGGAGTCTTGGCTGTTCATGGGATTTATGCTACCTGCTTTGTGGGGATTTCATGAATATTCCATCAAGAAGGGGCTTTGCTGGCAGAGCTATTCTGCTTCAGATGGGCCCAATGAGGAGGGTGGACTGCCTGGGGAGCTGAACTGGCCGGGAGGTGGGAGTGGACAGAGATGGGATCTGAGGTCTCTGTGACCAATGGAGAATGGATGTGCTTTGAGGGGCTTGCTAGGATCCAAGGACTCTGTGGGGTTCATAGAAACTCAGAAGAGTTGGGGTAAATCTCTGAAAAATCTCAGGCCTGAGCTCATCTTGAGGACCCCCAGTCTATTCAGCTTTTCCTGGCCAGGCCCTCCCAGCAAAGGGTTAACAGTCTTCTCTACCTGCAGTTGCATTTTAAAGACACGAAATTAAAGCAGGTAATTTATTCTCCCCACACACGAAAGAGCAATTAGTTCTAAACAGGGCTTAATCAGTCACCGCGAGATTGATTTCTGGAGCCCTGGGTTTTCGGGCTCCTGGCACCATGCCAGGCTGGGGAGGGAGGGGGGCGGACAAATGAGCCGCGTTGGCATGAGCCCTTACATAATCTGCTGGGGGGCCCAGGCAGCTTGGCTAACTCCAGGTGGGGCTTGGCTGAATTGGGGAGAGAGGGTCCTGCTCCCCTGCTGCAGCCACTGTTAAGAGTAGCCCGAAGGGTACACCCTAGTCCTCCAGGGAAAGGCTAGGCCCAGAGCTCCAGCCCCACCCACTGGTCAGTGCCAGCTGGGGGCCTGGGAGAGGGAAAGGTGGTATGGTTCTGGGGTCAGGGATGGGTGTTCTGGGTTTGTCCAACCTGGTACTGAACACCTGTTTTCCTCTACCCCGTTTACCCCATTCACCCTTTGACCTTCCCTATTTCCTCCCTCCTTTCCTGTTCTGCCTCTCCTTCCTCTTATCCTCTCACTTCTTTTCCCTATTTTTTCTCTTTCCCCCATGGCTTCCTCGCTTCCCACTCCCCCACCTATGTCCTTGTCTCCGGCCACAGAACTCCATCCGGCATAACCTGTCGCTGCACACCCGTTTCATCCGCGTGCAGAACGAAGGCACAGGCAAGAGCTCCTGGTGGATGCTGAACCCTGAGGGTGGAAAGACTGGCAAGACCCCGCGGCGCAGGGCCGTGTCCATGGACAATGGTGCCAAGTTCCTGCGCATCAAGGGCAAGGCCAGCAAGAAAAAACAGCTGCAGGTGCCTGAGCGAAGCCCCGACGACAGTCCTCCGGGTGCGCCAGCCCCGGGGCCCGTGCCTGCCGCAGCCAAGTGGGCCACCAGCCCGGCCTCGCATGCTAGCGACGATTACGAGGCTTGGGCTGACTTCCGCGGTGGCGGGAGACCCCTGCTCGCAGAGGCAGCCGAATTGGAGGACGATGAGGCCCTGGAGGCCCTGGCGCCATCCTCGCCGCTCATGTACCCGAGCCCGGCAAGCGCGCTGTCCCCGGTGCTAGGTGCGCGCTGCCCCGGGGAGCTGCCCCGCCTGGCCGAGCTTGGAGGCCCGCTGGGCCTGCACGGTGGTGGCGCGGGGCTGCCGGAGGCCCTGCTGGACGGCGCGCAGGACGCTTATGGGCCGCGGGCTCGCGCTGGGACGCCCGCCTACTTCGGAGGCTGCAAGGGCGGCGCCTACGGCGGGGGCGGAGGCTTCGGGCCGCCTGCGCTGGGCACGCTGCGCCGCCTGCCCATGCAGACCATCCAGGAGAACAAGCAGGCTAGCTTCGCGCCGGCTGCCGCGCCCTTCCGACCCGGGGCTCTGCCCGCGCTGCTGCCGCCACCGCCGCCCGCGCCGAGGCCCGGCCCAGTGCTGGGTTCGCCCGGGGAGCTGGCGCTGGCAGGCGCGGCCGCCGCCTACCCTGGCAAGGGGGCGGCCCCATATGCGCCGCCGGTACCCTCGCGCAGTGCCTTAGCCCACCCCATCAGCCTTATGACGCTGCCCGGCGAGGCGGGCGCCGCTGGCTTGGCGCCGCCGGGCCATGCGGTCGCCTTCGGGGGCCCGCCGGGTGGCCTCTTGCTGGACGCACTGCCTGGGCCATACGCGGCTGCCGCCGCTGGGCCACTGGGTGCCGCGCCCGACCGCTTTCCGGCCGACCTGGACCTTGATATGTTCAGCGGGAGCCTCGAATGTGACGTTGAGTCCATCATCCTCAACGACTTCATGGACAGCGACGAAATGGACTTCAACTTCGACTCGGCCCTGCCTCCGCCACCGCCAGGCCTGGCCGGGGCCCCACCCCCCAACCAGAGCTGGGTGCCGGGCTGAGTGCCGCCTCCAGCGCCCTCGGTGCCCCTGCCCCGCCCCAGCCCCAAGGGGCCTCTGTCTTCCCATCCTGATTCCCGGGTCCCCACCCCTGATTCCAGCTGCACGGGAGGATCCAGGAAGCAGCCCCAGCCCTGCTAGAGACCTCCCTCAGAAGCTGACCACTGAGGGAAGTGGTAGGGAGGGGCTGGGGCACCCTGTCATTCCTGCCCAAACTCCTGAGACCCTTTCCTCTTGCTCCCAGACAGGAAGTCTGGGAGTGGAGGCTGAAATCCAGGCTGGGTGAGAGCGATGAGGAGCCAGGTGGACCGCGCTGGTCGGAGAAGACACCGAGAGATGGGGCAGGGGACGTCTCCAAATCTTTAAGTTTTTTTGTGGGATCCTCGCCTTGACAAATCGCCCTCCCTAAACTCCGATCGGATTCCCAACTGACACTTTCCCACTGGCCTTAGCCTCCCGCATCCCAAGCCAGGAGCCCCCTCCCCAGCACACTCACGCCTACCTATTGGCTGTTCGGCCGGGAGCTGTCCTTCAGCCCTAATCACCCAGACTCCACCCCTACGATTCAGCCCCTCCTTCCCAACTTCCCAAGCCCCAACTTCTCCCTCCTTTGTCGGAGTCCATCCCGGTTTCCAGCCCTCCACCCCTTCCCTGTACTGGTCTCAACCACTCCAGAGGGCCTCAACTCCGGATCCACCCCCAACCCAACACCCCTTTCTCCGTGCCAGTTCTGGCACCTCTCTCCCGTATTTATAAGTGTCCGGTCGGGGCGGGCTGTGGGCGCGGCGTCCCCAGCGCATATCATAGGCAGTGTACCGTGGATGTGCCGTCAGCGTGTGCGTGTGCGTGTGTGCCGTGTCGAGGCCGTGTAGAGTGCATTGTACAGCATATTTTCATGAATAAAATTGTTTTAAATATTTCTCGCGCCTTGGGCTAGCAGGAGGGAATGTTGGAAGATGATAGTTGGCAGGATCTGGGGGGTCCTGTGCCTGAACTCCTATGTGGCATTGTGTCCAAGACGTGTCCACACTCACCGGTACCTGTCTACTCAACACACATGGTTAAGTGCCCACTGAGTTCTGGATGCTGGAGATGACCCTGTGTACAACTCTGCACCTGCTTCTGTGAACACGTACATGCAGGAAGTTTCTGGTCTGGGGAGATTCTGTCCTGAATAAGCCTCAGAGATTGGGAGGGAAGGAAGATATTTACCCAGAACCTGTTACTATCAGGCCCTGTATTGGGGAGGATTTTTGTTCCTATTATACAGGTGAGAAAATAGAGTCAGAGGGGGAAATGGCTTGGGAAGGCAAGGTGGGTGATGGGAAGGAGGCCTTTGAAGGCACTGACTTCTTTTGGAAACTATTCTCTGTCATTTGTCAGCTATGTGATCATAGACACGGTTTCAACCTCTGTAGCCTTGCTTTCCTGCTCTGGACCACGGGATAGTTGCGCCCATCCCACGGATTCTCCACGGAGTAAAGGAGAAAAGGTATGTAAAATGCTCAGCCCAGGTCCTGCACTCATCTATTCGTGGGAAATTTAATGAGCCCCTGTTCTGTGCCAGGTCTATAGAGAGTGTCACAGGCACTCTCTGCCCTCAAGAAACTTAGAAGCTCAGGGAGAGCATGGATGAACAAATCAGCAATTATAGACCAGAGTTGTAATGAATGGGGGAGCCAAGTGGGTGCTGTGGAAAGGAAGGACATGGCTGCACCCATCCTGGGAAGTCAGGGAAGGTGCCTGGTGTGTGTGGGGGGGTTGCTGTCTCAGCTGAATCTTGAAGGATGGGTTGGCATTGGGAAGGGGAGGGATCCAGACAGTGGGAATGGTGTATTCGGATCTCTGGAGTTGCAGAACCAAAAGCAGTTTAGTGTGGCCAAAACTTGGAGATGGAAAGATTACTGGTAATGCAGAGGCAAGGGGGCCAGGGGAGGAACTGTGGGAGAGGGCAGAGGCCGGGCCAGAGGTGCTGCTGGTGGCTCAAGCCAGGAGGGAGAAAGGAGGCAGTGGAACTGGATGGGAAAAGATGAGCTTGCATGTATTTGGAAGGTGGCGTCAGTGGAATTTGGTTGTGCATTGGGCATGGGGGCTGAGGGACGAGGAAGAGGCGAGCGATACTTGCTTTCTGGGGGGGCACCCAGTCACTCCTTGAGACAGAACAATGAGGCAGTAGCTGCCTTGGGGAAGATGGTGTGCTCAGCCTCAAACAGGCTTACCTTGAATTAGGTCCTACAGGAACCCTTGGGATTTGGGAGGGATGTTCAGGAGCTCATATACTGTGTGAACGGCAGTCCCCGGCACAGGGCAACACGGGGGCCTGGGGATCTCAGCTGGACGGTGGAGTCAGAGCCCGGGAGATGCCTGCACTGGAGAGGGAGGAGGGCAGCGATCCAGATCACAGAGAGGAGTTGTGGGGATTTGGAGAGTGGCTTGGAGAGTGGTGCAGAGTAGAAGAGTGTGTGACCCAGGTCTGCTGGGAGGAGCACTAGGCACCTTGATACGGGAAGGGAACCCACTGGCTGAGGAGGAGAAGCTGGAGTGAAAAGAAAAGCCAGGACACTGTGGATACTGTGTGCGAAAAGAGTGGGCTTCTAGAAAGGAATGCCCTCTTCTCTCCCAGAACGCCGCTTTCTTGGTCTGGAGGATGGGGTAGTAGCACCAGTCTAAGAGTCACTCTGAGAAGTAAATAAGATTGCAATTATTCCCTGAGGTTAAACTCCTGGCAAGGGGCAGAACCAGGATTCCTGCCCAGACTGTGTCGTTCCAATGTTCAGGCTATTCTGAGGCTCCGCTGCGACCGGGGAAGTGGCTTGCAACAGAGGAACTCAGAACCAGCAGGACCTGTACAGGTCTTGGGCTCAGAGTTGGGGGGAGGACCTCACTGTGGGGTGTGGTAGGTGTTCTCACTGGGTGGGGAGCACGTAGAGACTGAAAGACCATTCCCTGGGATGGCCCCACCCCACCGCCAGACTCTGGGACAGCCTAGCTGGATCTGGGCTCCAGATGGGTTGCAAAGGCTGCCCCCACCCTAGGCTGACAGAGGGTGGGCTGCTGGTGTGTGTGTGCTGGTCTGTGTGTGTCCACGGAGCCCCATATGCATCTGTCTGTGTGGGCCTGTGCGTGTGTGTGTGCTGGGAGGGGGCAGTCTGAGCGATGGTTGGGGTCTCCCTGTCTTGAGTGCACATGCCTGAGTGTGTGTGTGTGTGTGTGTGTGTGTGTGTGTGTGTGTGTGTGTG
>PVIJ01002164.1:0-10472 GCA_004024925.1 Scalopus aquaticus | reverse complement strand
ACAGTGCCACCATCTCTCAGGGCGCCCACACGTGCTCAGGGACCGTGCAGCCCCTGCCTGTGTGCGTGCCTTGTCTTCCTCTCTGGGTGTGTCTGCTGTCTTGGCGCACACCTCTCTCCGGGTGCACCAGAGCTGGTGTTCCCCTGCCAGGCGAGTCTCTGGGCTGCTCTGCTGTGGGAAGGGAAGGGAGGAGAGCAGAGCGAGGGACACTCCCAGCCCTGGGATGGGGCCAGGCTCTAGAGCGAGAGCAGTGAGACCACCTCAGAGTAATGACTGCTCTCTGCCCAGCTCAGATCAGGGGTAATTCCAGACAGCTTCATCCTGCTGGGCCCCATCCAGAGAAAGGGGGCAACACCCCTGCAGCTGGGGGTCGGCAACTGGCCCTTCCCCACCAGTCTTGGAGCCCAGCAGACGCGCCCCCTCCATGCCCGCTCTCTGGGAGGCGTCTGACACATGATTTATTCATAAAAAGCCATTATTTGTGCCAAAGAAGAACTGAGCTGCTCGCTTTTTAAGTGCCGATAATGCTCTCAGCCTCCTCGCCTCGCCTCCTCTCCCGCCCTTCCCATCTTCTCTCTCCTCTTACCTCCTCGGGACCTCCCATCCTCCCCCCCCACATTCTTACCCCTTACCCTTATTCTTTGCTCAGTTCCCTTATTGTTTTCATACCTCCTCTCCTCCCATTTTTTTCTTCTTCCCCCTCACCCCACTCTCTCACCCCACTCACCTCCTCCCCACTTCCATTCCACAGTTAAGAGAGTGAGGCAGGGACAAGGAAGGGAGGCTCAGAAGCAATTCTACCAGTCTGGGGAGGCCTACACCCCACCTCAACTTTCACCTCCTCAGGACAAGGGGAAGGTTGGGGGAAGAGGGAACAGACCGAGAAATGTAGGGGTAGTGGGTGTTCAGAGGTTGCCATAAACAGCTCCCCCTATGCGAAAGGGTGTGACTGAACCCAACCCCCATTATTAGCGCTAGCCTCCAAGAAACATTCACTCTAAATAAAAACATTGTATTTCATATGCAAATGTAGGCTCAAGTCAAGCTCCCTAGGCCCCCTTTCCTCCCTAGCAGGTGTGCCCCTCACATGCCCCCATATAGAAATTCTGGAGCCACCAGTATTCAGGTGTTTCCAGGAGAGACTGGTATCAAAGGTGGCACTTGGGGCCTGTCACAAAGCACCTGTTTCCAGACAGGAGGCAGTGGAGTAAGGACCACATCTGTGAGTGGCTGTGGACACACACAGGCCCTAAGAAGCGGCTGGCACAGATGCACACGTGTGTGTTCTCACACTCGACACACGCACATGCTCGTAGCACACAGCCACACGCCTACTCGTGCAGATGGAGACTCCTCCTCCCCCAGCACCTGCAGTAGGGGCTGAAACTCTCCCCATTCAGACACTCGTTTTTTCATTCATTCTCTCCATAAACTGTGCTTTTGTACCCCCTCTGTGCCAGCCCTTGCGCTGGGCACTGGGGTGGTAGAAATGAACTTGATTGGGCCAAAGGGAGAGAAACTGCAACACAGGGGGATGACTGGCCCTCCCCTGCAGCCTTGGGCTGGGGGTTAGGCACCCAGCAGGCAAGGGGTTAAGTCATTTGGCATCCAGAGCTGGAGCCATTAGGCCTCCTAATTATGAAATTATCGAGGTCCTCAGGTGACTGCTAATTTCACACACACTGTTCCTCTCCCGGCTAATGAACGCCCGCAGAACCCACGCCTTGTCTTTCCTGCTGAATGGTGACCTGCAGTTAATGAGCTCAGGAAGGCAGACAGGCCTCCGGCTGGGTGGGTGGGGCGCCAGGCCTGAGGAGGGGGCCCCTGCCCTCCTGCCCTACTGACTCCTTTGCTGGCTGCCAGCCCCCAGCGAGAAGGCTTCAGGGCCCAGGTCCAGCCGTGGTTTCTGCAGGACAGACTAAGCGGGGCTCTTGGGAGTGGGGAGAGATGCCGATCTGGGGAGGGCTTTGGTTCGCATGATGCTGGCAGGAGCCTGGGGGTGGCAGGTGAATAACGTGCAAATGGGGAGGAGAGCCATTTCTCTTGTTTCTGGGGTCCTGTCAGAGACCTTTGTAAAGGACTGGGGCTCCTAACTCAAGGAGTGGGGAGTAGCAGGGCTGGGGAACACTCCCACCAGATGCCCGAGCTGGTGACTCTGGGGCATGAGGACTTTAATGACAGAGCCAATGTCAACTGGCGAGATTACAATATGGCTGCTCTGGTGATTTTGAAAGTTTTAATTTTTAAAACTTAAAAATATTAAGTGACCTTTTAATGTAATATTGAAAAATTACGCTGTAAAATATGAAGGAATAAAAGTGACATACTAGTTATGATTTTAGGTGGGGGCAGTAAGAACCCAGGTCTAGAGGTCAGTTTCCCCAAATGGGGACACAGTGGATCCTCCACAGGTAGGTTTGGAGGACAGTGAGCCATCCGCAGTGGGCCCCCGCCCCTGAGCAACGCTGACTGAGCAGCAGTGTGGGGGGCGAGCGGGACCCGGGTGCCAGGGGCCAGTGCTCTAACTTGCTTCTGTCTTGTGGCTTCGAGCAAGCTCTGTGCCCTCGCTGGGCCTCCATTTCTGGTGAATAAATGATTCGATTAGGCTCGAGCTGTGTTTCCAGAAGGGACAGGGCTGGGCTCCTTAGGGGGTTACCTATGTTCAGCCTGAGTTCCCATTAGGGACATTCCCCTGAGCCAGGCACCCCACGTCCGAGGTGGGGGGCTTAGTAGACTCATCTCAGGCCTGTGCGTTTATGGATGGGGTGCATGCAGGTGTGCACTATTCCATCCTTCTGTAGCTGTCCCCTCCCAGAGATCAGAGGGACATCCTGGCTTCCCCTGGCCACTCGTAGAGCTTTGTCCTCTGACAGCAAGTTCCCACTTTGCCACCAACTCCCATCGACTTCTACACCTCAGTTCCATACCTGTCAAAGTAGGAAATAAAAGTGTGAACTCGTTTTGGATGCGACAAAGATCCCAGAGGTTGTGCCTATTACTATGTAACCTGGGCCTGACCAGTTCTCTCCTAGGTGCCCACGGGCTCTCCTCCAGGCAACCCGCTCCAGGGGAGAATGTCTCCACTGCCGGTGCTCCCAGGTAGGGGTGGGGGCAGTGATCTCCCCCGACATGGGCACACACCCCTGGATCCTGCACATGCCTGATAGCCCTCTGTAGGTATTATCCTATTTGATCCACTCAACAATATGAGGTAGATGTTTTTAGTGTCAGTTTTTATGAGCAAAATCATGATTAGAGAGGTTGAACGATTTCCCTAAAGTCCCACCGTCAGAAAGTGACAGATCCAGGCCTCAAACCGGAAGCCCGTGGGCCTTTGACTACTATGTCACACCTTTCCTCCATGTGTCTCACACACATGTCCAAGTACACCATATATATACACACACATATATACATATATATACACACACATATACACACATGAATATATATGCCACCGAACACATACATGCTCCGATCAGAGACTCACCTCCACATTCCATCTGCATGCACACCAGTGCGCATGTCTGCCCTCCCCTCCACGTAGACATACAGCCCCCACACCTACAGGTACACTTGGCCATGCATGTGGACCTTATCAGGAGACTTGCAAGCATTCCCATGTATATGCCTATGAGCAGATGTCTGTGCACAAACACACAAAGCTCATGAGTACATGCATGAACATGCTGCAGGTCTGTTGCACACGTGACACAAGCACCCCCCCCCGGGAAGCTGTGCACACGCACAAGTGCACACCCCTATGAGCACAGATGGTAGTGTTTACTGTGCATGTGCGTTCACATGCAAATGCATAGCTATACCAGAGATACCCTCAGTGGAGCATTTATACGCACACGTGTACACATCTGTCTGGGTTGACACGTGTCCACGTATGGAACAAGACACACAGCACTCTTGCATGTGTACACAGGCCTGGGCACCCTGGTGCAGGGAGGCGAGCCACCCCCTCTACCGTGGGTGTGATGGACGGACCTACGTCCTAAGTGACTATCAAAGTGTCATGGTGTGCGAGGCGCAAACACCAATTAGTGGTGCCTTTGAAAGCATCAGCTCGTTAGAGGGGAAGCAGAAGAGGCTGGAATTGGCATAAAACACGGAGCTATTGAACTATCATGGGGCGGGGGCATGTGCTCTGAGGAGAGGCCTTTGGGCAGAGCTCCCCACCCCACTCTGCACTTGTTAGTGGAGAAGGACCCTCACGAGGGGCCTTGACAGGCATCTTTGATGCTCCTTGAAAGCGGGGCAGGGGGAGGGGGCAACCTCCTGCCAGCACTGGGCTGGCACTGAGCGAGCGGGGGCTGCGCCAACTGGCGATCAATTTCATGCACATCATAAACCTAAGTGCTTTCTGGAGAGTCGGGCAGATTGCACATAAAGTCTCCCTTCTGTCCTTAGCACAGGGGTGGGCGGGTGAGGCAGAGGCTCGCCCTGGTAGACAGACCTCTGCCAGGCTGCAGGAGACCTGGATAACCTGGTTCCTAGTAGGAGGTCTCCTTGGGGACATGGGGAATTCTCTCAGGAGGGCTGGCATGTCTAGTGGCAGCTGGAAATGTGGACAGGGCAGGTGCCCTGGGCTCTGCCAGCTTCTGCTACCTACTGGCTGAGTGACTTTGGGCAATCCAGCTTCTCTCACCCTTGGTTTCCTCATCTGGAAGATGGGCTGAGAAAAGAATTAAGTGAGCTCCTGCCTGTGACATGTATTGCAGAGCTGAAGAATCTATGAGCACAAATGAGGTCACATTTGCATTTGTTGTGATGCCTGAATGAGTCAGGCTCTGAGTCCCCATGTGCTCACTGCTGGGTGGAGACCCTTCCCCACAAGCTCTCCAGCATCTCTAGCAGGCTCCAGAGGTGGGCTCTCACGGGGACCACAATCCCATCTTTCACTGTTCCACTCATTCTTCCTTTCTGGCGCTGCCCAACCTTCTGTCACATCTGCCCTCCCTGAATATGTCTGAAGAATCCTCCCCACACTCCCGCCATCATGAAATATCAATTGTAGGTCAAAGGGGTGCCCCCCCAGCCCTTTGGACCCCAGAGGGGGTCTGGACTGTGCATCAAGGCTGAGGTGACAGGGGGGATGGGGAAAGGAGGGGAAGGGGCAGAGTTCCTGTTCAGTTCTATGCCTTGTCCCCCTAGGCCCCAAAGGGCTGTACTTACACATGTCAACACCCAAATGCTCAAGAAATCAGTTTCCTCAGCGCCTGCCTTCACCCTAGCCCTGGATGCTCATATCCAGGCCAGTAGTGGGCTGGGAAAGGCCCACATTGTCTTCATCCCAGGTGCCCACACAGTGGAGGGGTTAAGAGCAATTCTGATTCAATCACTCACAATCAAGTCCCACCCATTGATGTCAGTTACCCATCTTTGCCTCAGTTTCCTCCCCTGTAAAACGGGAATGGTGATATCTACCTCACAGGGCTATTGTTGTGAGAAATAAATGATTGCTTGTAAATTAGGTGTGTGGAGCGGTACCCAACAAGCAGCCACATGACATGGCTGACCCTGGTGTTATTTTGACGGTATTAATATTATGACTCCTGTTCCTGTTTCTCTGGTGTCTTCTCAGGAACCCCTCCCAATTCTTCCTCTTACAGCAACAAGACAAATCTTCATATTTTTCTGCAGGTTCAAAGCAGAACTGGGAGTAGGAGTACAAGAAGGTTACTGTAGTTCACGACTCCAGGGGCTGACCTCCACATTGTGATCTTTGAAAGTGCCCCTCCCCCAAGAATTGTTCAGTACCCAACCTGAGCACCTGCACGTAGTTATGTCCTTTTCTCTCTATCATGTGGGACTCTGCTGTCTTAGTCTGCTCAGGCTGCTATAACAAAATGCCACAGACTGTGTGGCTTAAACAGCAAACATTATTTTTCACAGATCTGGAGGCTGGGAAGTACAAGATCAATGTGCTGGCAGATTGGGTTCCTGGTGAGAACCCTTCCTCCCTTGCCACCTTCTTGCTGTTTCCTTCCACAGCAGAGTGTGCCGGTCACTTTCTCTTCTCATAAGGGCACTAATGCATCATGGGGAGGCTCTACTCTGTGATCTCATCTAAACCTAATTTTCTTCCAAAGGTCCCCTATTTCCAAATACATTAGGTCTTCCACCTATAAATTTGGTTAGAATACAAACATTCAGTTCATAACATCTGCACAGCCAGGACATTGCAGAGTTAGGCACTTCGCCATGAGCCTGGCATACAGTAGGTACTCAGAAACTGAATGTGGACCTTTCAATAATGGATTCTCACAACCACCCTGGGAGGAGCAGGTGGTTCTACTAGAGATGGGGAAATAAAACTCAGAGTAGTCTGTGTTAGTCCGTATAGGAGAGGCTGTGCTGCAGTAACAATCCCTCAGTCTCAGTGGACAAACAACAAAAGTTTATTATTGGCGTATGCAGGTTAGGCAGGTCTTAGGGTTGCTGTCTTTCATGGGGTGACTCAGTTTTTTATGTTTCTTTCATCTTGAGTGAGGATCCACCATCCCAGAAGAGATTTTCCATTTGCTGCTGCAGCTGGAAGGTCATGTACTAGTGCCTATATGCTTTGGCCAAGAAGTGATCATTTCTCCTCTGTCCACAGCTCATTGGCCAGGAGTGTTCACATGGCCCACTTACCAACAAGGAGTCTGGGACACTAGGAGTCTGTGCATGCAGGAGGATGGATGGAGGTGACAGCTGTGTGCCAGGCATAGAGCAGATAAGAAGCCTAGGAGCTGAGGATAGGAGGGTCCTTCCAGCTTGATCAGAGAGGCTACCTTAGTGGGGGCTGGAGCTTCACTTTGAAGAGGGGCAAGGTGGATTTGGACAGGGAAAGAGGATATTTCATGTGGGGACAATGGTAGAAAAGTTTAAGATGCCTCCAAAGTTTGAGAAGTCCCTGAGCAGGTCTTCCTAGGGAGAATGGGATGGTGAGGATGGACTTGGGAAACTGGGAGAGGCAGGTGCCAGTTATCAACAGGCAGGGTCTAAAGGGAGCAACGGGGTGTGGGTCAGAGGAAAATCTTGGTTTGGGCCACAGCGGGCTTGAAATAGCCCTGGGACAGGGGCCAGGAGGCAGTAGAAAATTGAATCCCAAGCTCAAGAGAAGAACTGGGCTAGAGTCAAAGATCAGAGGTATGGGCACACTCTGCAGCTTTGGGCATGGATTAAATAGCTCAGGAGGCATGTGAAGGGTGAGAGAGAAGGGGGCCAGGACAGGGCTCTGGAGAGCAGCCTTGAGAAGCAAGGGTGGAGGCAGAGTCCAAAGGTACCAGCCAGGAGATGTCATGAGAGCAGAGGAGAGCCAAGGAGGAAGGAAAGGTCAGTTGTGCCCGCCGCTGTGCTGGCTCCAGATGAGGCGTGGTCATGGGGTTGCACGCCAGGAAGGTTGCTGGTGACCTTGGTGAGGACTGTTTCTGGAACATGATGGCTACAGAAGCCAGACTAGCATGGGCCACATAGCCAGTGTAGACAACACTCCCGGAAGCCACCCTAGAGGGAGGCAAGGATGCCATGAGTGGAGGACAAGGCCCCTCCTGAATGGGCACGGGGTGGGGGGCTGCTAAGTGTGCCTGAAGAAAGAATAAAAGAAGATGCGCTTTTCCCAGGGGACCTGGGCTACCCCACAGCTCCAATCCTCTCCCAAACTCCAATTGCACCCAGCCCTGGAGTTACCTGATGGTCGCCACAGAGGTAGAGGCCCTTGCTTCCTGTGCTTTGGAGGAGGAGAGGGGGGTGCCGAGCTCTTCCTCCACTGCAGGAGCACCAGTCACACCTCTCGAAGTAGGGAGGAGGTGAGTCTGGCCTCCTCAAGGCAGCCCAGGCCTCTACAGACACTGGGTCCCAAGTATGGACAGGCCCGAGGGAGATGGAGGTTGCAGAAAGGCCCTGCCCTGCACCCCTACTAGCCCCAGCTCCAGGCCCTGGCTGCTCCCGTGGGGCCTAGCCACCCTGACATTCACCTAATTGTCTTCTCGCTTTGATGAGTGGCTCCGCAGAGGCGCTGCCACGGGATCAAATTAAATGTGAACCAAGCAGGCAGCCCTGCTGATAAGATGGGAAATACCACATTTACATAGCCCAGCACCAGGGCGGGCAGACCCAGACCCAGGGAGACAAAGATCCAGGGTCCCAGAGAGACAAAGACTAGGAAGTGGGGGTTGGGGAGAAAAGAAGAAATATGTCGAGGGTGGGGGAAGTTGGGTGGGGGCACCATCCCTAGGGATCCAGTCACTGTTGAATAAAAGGCAGTGGGGGAGGGTTGAGCAAAGCAGGTAGAGGCTCTTCTACCTCCAGGCAGGTGGCATCAGCCTTGCCACCTCCCACCTGCTGGCCCCAGAGGTAGGAAGGACCTGGGAGCCCAAGATGCTGCTGAGTGGGCCTCCTGCCTGACTCCCAGCTGGGTCTCCAAGCAGCTTCCTTCACTGCACCCCAGACCCCACAGCTGGGCTGCAGCTGCATCCCTCAGCACAGCCCAACGGGTGCGGCCTTGCGCTTGCCTCAGTTCACTCGGGGACACTCTGGCTGCCCCGGGAGGGGGCATGTGTGAGCGTGTGCAGATGAGACAGTGAGAGTGATCATGCGCGGCCCGTCTCTGTGTGCAGGTGTGCTGGCCGGGGACGCAGCGGACACCAGTGAGCTGGGTCTTCCCTCTGCTCAGTGTGTGGTGCCAGCAGGGCACAGGGCAGGAGGAGTCCTGGAGCCCTCGCTGGCTTTTGCAGCCTTTTAATTATATTTTGTAGTGAGGCAACCAGGTGCAGGCCAGGTAGGGTGGCCGGGGGGCCAGGAGGCTGGCAGGCCTTCTAGGCCCCAGCAAATCCTCACGCTCTCTGTTGCACCCCAAACAGTCCTCTGCTGCTGCTTCTCCCACTTTTTTCTGCTGCTGCTTCATCATCCCGTGACGCTGCCCTTACATACTGGCTCTCCAGGCCCAGGTGTGCCCACTCATGCACGCCCACGCCACCCTCCAAGCGTCCCCTCGAGGCCCACGTGCAAGACCGCAGGTGTCCATCGTTAAATCTAATGGCAATTGGGTGAAAAATCCTGATGCCTCTTTCATTTACCCTACAGTGTAGAATCAAGTTCCAAGGCCCTGGGGCCCTGAGGCGCCCGCCCATGGCCTCCGCCTGGGTGCGGGCATGTGGGGTGCTGGTATTCAAGTCAGGTTTTGCCCAGCGCCCTCCTGCCCTTAATAGCATGGACCGGTGCAAATGTCTGCACAGCCTTGAAGCCACTTCATGGGGAGGTCATTGTTATTTCCCCCACTTTACAGACAAGAAAACTGAGGTTCCCAGAGAGGAAGTGGAAGCTACCTGACTCATTGGAAAGGGCACAGCCCAGACACAAACGCAGGACGATCCTGCTCAGCCAGTCTGTCCTGGGCCTGCCTTTCCGCCCCTCTAAGAGCCTGAGGCCCACGAGGGCCGGGTCTGGCGGGCTGGGGGCAGAGCCCTGTGCCTGGTAGTGGTCAAATCTGTGTTTTCATCTCTTTCTTCAGCTTCTGAAATGGGCTCTCTCCAGAAATGCCCCTCTTCAGCTCGGCACCTCTGCTGGTGCTTTCACGGGGAATCGTCTTTCCTGAGCACGTGTGTGTGCCCGGAGGGGCCAGCCCCTCACACGTGTGTCATGGAGCCTGCTTCCATCCCGCGCGGGTGGTCGGCAGCCTCATGGACAGATGTGGGCACACGGGCTCACGCCGACCAGCGGGCGGGGCGGGGAGAGGCCCTTCCTTGAGTTAGGATCTCTTTGGGTCAGCCTTCCCTTCCCTGACAGTCGCCTCTCTCTGTCACTGCCACAGACCCCATGTCCAGGGAGCAGGGGTGTGGAAGGAGGGGTTCCCAGGTGCCAGGTGTGCCTGTGAATTTGTACACCCAGGTGAGCCAGGCAGGAAGCCCCATTCGGTACCACTGCCCCTCACCTCCTCCACCCTGCACTGCAACCCTCTACCTGGAAATGATTATGCCTCCATTTTGGAGTGAACGAGCCAAAGCTCAAAAGAGGGAGCGTCAAGACGAGTTCTGGGGCCCAAGCATCCAGATTCCCAGCTCTTTCCAGCACCCCAAACTCAGCAAGGTTTGCCCTGTCTTCCCCCCTTGAAAACTCTACTTGGCCCCCCTCCCCCACCCACGGAGTGGGGGCCACCAAAGCGCCTGTTGGCTCCGCTGGAAGCCCTTCCCCCTCACCCACGGGGTCCAGGGCAGCTTTTACTGGGAAAATAATTAGAAATCTAATTCTTACTTCTCCCACTCCGCTAATTGTCTGTGGACAATTTGATTGTAACAGTCGTCACTGAAGCAGAAAAACCACCTTATTTCTGCCAGACATCCTCCCTGCAATTAACACCAGCAACTGCCTGGCTCTCCTCTCACCTGCAGAGACCCAGGGCCTGAGGTGCCCTCACCTCTCTGCCTCCCAGGGGGGAGGCAGACATCTTGGGGGCAGGCCTGGCCACAGCAGGGAGGTGG